>JAGXCT010034788.1:0-39953 GCA_022495035.1 Philopotamus ludificatus
AGAGACAAAATCAAGAATTTTCGGAACAAGAATGATCACGATCTTCAGACATGAGAGTGCCGACCAAAGAAGAATATTTATTCTTACAATAATATTTTAAAGATCTTCTAATTTCATTTCGCATTTTCCTAAGAGCTATTATTTCCTTTTATTTGGATACCCATTGATCGATGTATTCCAATAAAGTGTCAACACTAGTAAGTGCTGTGTTGTGACTAATACGATTGATGATATCTACTACTACACTTGCTTCCCCATTCCCTTTTTCACTTAGTTGGGATTGGAAATACTATCCGCATCGCTTATACGCTAAACCCGTAATACATGAATTATATTCTAACCACTCAGTGATTTCTTTATTAACATTTTCAAAGCCTTGTTAATTTGTTATTAGTTCATATAGTTTAGTTACAAAGTATTTCAAGAAGACTTTGGCAATGTCGCCTATCAATATGATTTAATTTGGATGAGAAGGAGAATTATCTGATAACAGCACTGGTTTCTGTGGCAATCTCAGGTTATATTGACAAGGCTCCTTAGTCATCCAAGGGCAAATGCTGGAATAGTACCTTCAGCAGTTTTCCTTCTCAATAGTACACTTTACAAACTTAACTGTTCCTGTTAGTCCTAGACCGCAGACAACGAGGAAACTTTTGTTGTCAAGGTGTGTGGCGTTGGTCTCTCGATCTAAAGTGAGATCCATTCTTCCGTAATGATAACATGTCATCACGAGTTTAGAATAAGCAACCTATTATTGGTATTCTTGGAGTGTTTTGAAGGGCACGGGCAACTCCAACAATAACGAGCACGCGAAGAATGACAAAATGATGTTATTTTTATATCCCTCCACCACCACATCTTCAAAAATCTTCATTGAACCTTTATACGGGTAAGTGGCGCTTTGGAATTTGCTGTGATATATTTTCAATGTTCACCGCAATAGTAATGACTGTTCTAAACCATTTGATCTGACATTCATAACCTTTGATAACTTTGAATTAGTCATAGCAGTAAATTACTTATATGTGCGATTCACAGTTGCAGATTTGGATATTGTTTTTACTAATGGCCCTTTTCAATGTATATCATCACTTAAAAGTTCAATAAATCGAAATAAACTTTATTTATGATTCAATGTTATTTTAATTACCGTGCTTCACCGAAAATAAGACTGGAAACGCACTAGGGTTTATTTTAAGTGGATGTCCCCTAAATTTTCCAAAATTAATATTATATAACAGTCAAGAATTATATCTATAGAATTAATAAATTATTTGAGTTACGGTTTAGTTCCGGTTCGAAGGGCTTAAATAATTATTTTATTATTCAAAACTCAAAAAAGAATGGTTTTCTCTCTCACTCTCAATAAAAAACATTTCTTTTCCTCCTTTGTCAAAGTTATATTCTGTCGATTGTAGCATAAAACTCAATAATTTGGACTTAAATTTTATAGGTGTCTCAATAATCGTTGAAATTTGAACCGAGGTTTCAAAATCTCTTAAAAAATTAGGAAAGGGACGCAGATGTATCATAACATCGTAAGAAATTTCTTAGAAACGTACACAGCTGTGTATGACAACACAATAGCAACAAAAGTCGTGTAATACGAGGACCGTGTGAATCAAGGGATGGTCATATAATTTTTAATTATGATTGATTATGTTATCTATAGAGAAAGTCATGACAATAAATGGGGGATTATTTAATATTGTTCTTGCCAATATAATAGAAAGATGAATCTGAGTATAATAGATCAAGCCTCTTTAACCTAAAAGTACATTACGTTAGTCTTAAAAGTATACCGTATACTAAGCAGCACTCAAAAGAGTATCTCCAGGAGATATTGTAAATTTAAATATATATACCGTTATCAATAAATTTATCATCAAGCTTGCCGTGCCGAAGGGGTCTATTGGAGAACCCAAGTTTTGATCATTCTCGAATAACACTTTTAACATAAATCCTATAAGTCACAAACTTTTTGTATTGGTCTAAAAAGTCTAAAGAATAAATATTATGATTAATCCCTTTATTATTTGCAATTTCGAAAAAAATAAATAAAAACAATAATATTCACATCTGTTGCCACAGGCACGATGTTTTTCTCGCTCGCATCCGGTACGATATGCCAAAAGCGAGTAGAACGTACTAGTGGCACATGCCGCGAGAACTCAGTCGGCGGGGTGTCCTCAGTCTGCGGCGAGATATCGGCGTAATATGGATTTATAGATAAGCAGTTTATTATTTTTTTTTTCTTAGAATAATCTATTTAAAATAAATGTCAAGAAATTGATGAAGAATTCATTAATATTTAAAATGCTTGGGGTCTCTGGTAGACCCCCTTCGGACGACTCGATTGTTTTTAGGCGGCCATGATGGATCGGTTAAATTAAATAAAAAACCTAAATAAAAATTAACAGCGATTTATGGAACTCTTCTGTGATATTTATTTGTAACGGCTGTTATATTCTTAACTACTTTTAATACTCTACGGCCAAATAATGTAATTAGTCGTTTTTTTACATCTACTACAGTCTAAGCGTAATTTTTGTCAAACTATGATTCAATTATTTAATCCATATGTTTTATTTTTATCAGTAACTAGGATATAAAGGACAGCTGTTTACGATAATAATTTTATTTGTGTTATGGTAAATAAATTATATTCATACAATACTTTGATCTAAATTTGTACATATTTTAAAATGATTCAACTTATAATTAATAAATATCGATTAGTAATATATATTTTATGATTGCGTTGCGTTTGGCGTTTTCAATAATGCGCCCAACTTTTGAGTTTTGAAATCGGATCTCAACTGAACGAACTGCATCAGGATCGATCGATCGAGTTCGGCCTGAAAACAACGGAATATAAATAGACACACAACATAATAAAAATATATGAAACGTTATAAACAAATACCAATGTTTCTCCTTCACAAACTTGCTGTAAATTTTCAGGCTTTACAAGCAATAAATTGCACAAGGCATGTAACGTATTAAATAATTCACCAATCAATGGAGGAATATTCGGTCCGGACATTAGTTTGCGATATTCATTAACATCACAGATAGCGCACATGGCTCCTGAAAATTATTTTAGATCGTTCTAACAAATATATATCATTTTTATATATATTTAAATGCATTTGTATACCCGCGGAATTAAATTGGAATGTCATTAAATGTTCATAAATAATTCTATGTAATCGTACGCCGAGTTCTTGCGTCACGGCTTTGATATTATCTCCATCGAGACATTGACGCAGACGATTTAATGCGGTATTTAAATAATTCACGACAAATAAACATGCCTGAAAAAATATTTAGTTATTAAAACGGAATTTATTCTTATATTATTTGAAGTTTTATCAAAAAAAAGGTGGATTTTTCAATTTTTTTACAAAATCTTCATTAATTTTGTCTCCTCAAAGTAGTTTCTATTAGACATAATACATATGTGTCATCTCTTTTATAATCTTTCAAACACTTTTAGAACACAATTTATGAAAAGGTGATTGACTCCTTCATCGATTTTTTCTTTATCTCCTTAGATTTGGTAAAACATTGTTTTTCCATAATTTTTTTGATCATTGAGAATAGGGAGAAATCGCAGGGGGCCATGTCTGACGAATACGATGACTAAAGCATTATAACAGTAAAACCTTTTTGAAGAGTCAAGAATAAAGTAAGCATCTAACATCGTTTTTTCTTCTTTTTTAAGTGCTTTGTCCATTTTTAGACCATTGTGGTGCTGACTTAACCGCATCCGAACAGGACACGGTTGATGGATGCGCCAACATGCTGTACAACTGGGGTATGGTAACGGAACGGAACTGTGACTGCAGCGCCCCGATACAGACTATGCTCCACATCGTGAACGATTGCCCACGGAGAAGACTGAACAGAGGTATCAACGCCTTAAATAATGCCGACGAACAGGCCGAAGCTTGGCTGGATAAACTTGATATCGACATCTGACCAGACCAACAGTCTGAGAAGCCCACCGGGGACTGTCAAAGCAACGCAATGGACTACCTAGTCCCATCCCGCTCCCTACGGCGGTCCGATCATTAGACCTGGTAAGTTACGCCTCTTAGCGCCTCCCACATCAGTAACTGGTGTAGAGGCGCGATTATCCCAGGCTAGGTTACCCCGGCTCCCTAGCCACCTTAAGGCAAATGTCGGGATAGTTTCTCAAGGCGCCCTCCATCACATTCCCAATCCTAGCTAAGTCACCCTGTCCTCCAGTTCCCAGGCCGTAGCGGCAACGAGGAAACTCGTTCGGATGGAAGCATGCCGCACCAGGTGGCTGTTTTAGACTATCGCTAAGGCGTGCGATATTGACCTGTCGGCCCTACGAGGGGCCCGCCCCTCCGAAAGCTAGCGGGCCAACCCGTACCTGGATTACGTAGCCAACTAAATGTCGTTCTTGGTGTGCTCTGAAATGGCGAAGGAAACTTCACCAGCGACGAACATGCGAAGTATGGCAAAGTAAAAGCCATACGAAATCATCATCATCACCACTCCCTACAAATTCGGCACAAAATTGTCATCATCATCAGGGAATAATTATATATGTTTTAAAAAAAATAAAAAAAAAGTTTTGAGAGATTAACTTTGAGGCCCCCCCCGAATTAATAAGGCCCCAGGCGTGCGCCTTATGCGCCTAAGGGTAAATCCACTACTGGTTGTATTCTTGACGTGTTCTGTCCATGGAATCTTCAATATTCTTCGGTAGCACCACATTTCAAACGGTTCTAGCCGGTTATAGTTTGCTACCAGCAACGTTCATGTCTCCACTCATGTATATATTTTTAACGTCTAACAATAGTCTAACAATTCCTTGCTTAAAACATATTTTTTGATAAAACCCTCTATCTTAAAATATACTTACGGATGATGCGAGTGTATCGACATCGCCTTCGGGTTTAAAATCAGATTTTTTCTGTTCGGCTTGTAAATATATTTTGACCCACGACACGATTATACTTATCGCCCTTTCTAAGCCAGCATCAAGTTTTGATTCAAGCTGTTCCAGAGTCACATTTTTCTTTTGACTGCAAATTGCTTGTTTGGAGCTCGAGCTATGAATATATTTGCGTTATCAGTATGAGATTTAAATATTATTCAATTAAAATAAATAATTTCACCTTAATATACATGGTATAATATATTCCTGATAATGCTTCTCAAATAATTTAACGACATTGTTGCACTGCTTAATTACGTCAAAGAATATAATCTGAAAATTCATATAAATATTTGAAAATAGTTTCGATTCATTGAGTAATGTTAACAAAATAAATTAAATACAATAGGAGGAGTCTTATTTTCAACAATGGACATTGTTTGTAATCCAAGATCTACTGCATAATCGCAATGCTCGACTAATAATTGCTGAACTAAAATTTCCGTTAATTCAGTCGCATTTGCAGCAGTCTCGCCAGGAGGCGAAAGCTAAAATATAACATAATTTATTAACACATAAAAATATATAATCTATTGATCTCTTGAAATATAAATTTACCACTTTACATCTGATGAATGATGTTTTAGACTCTTGCAACATTTGCGTAGCCAATTCCTCTGATAAGAACGTCTCGTTACCGTAATTTTCTATAGGAGCAATGTTGATGTTTGCTCGCGTTCCGATTACAGCTTGAATATATTGCAATCCTCCTTGTTTTTGTCGTCTGACGTGTTGTTTCGAATTGTAATAACGTTGGAGGGCAGTCGTAAATACTGTGCCTAGTCTCTGTTTCTCCGCTGGAAAATACGTCTCCAAAGGACGCCCGATTGCTCCACCAAGGATATCTAACCGCCCGAGAGATCCTCCCGATGTAACATCTCCCAGAAACGATAGCTCTTCGCAAACTTTCTGAGTGCTTTATTAATAAACGCAATTATCGAATAATTAATTGAATATATATTTGTTTATATGTAACATTTACCTTATATACATTTCGTAAAGATTTTTTAAATATTTATCGAGATCACTCTTGTCCGCTAATTTCGTCTGAATGTATTTTTGCAGCTTCAGATGAAAAATATTCAATATAAACTTGCTCATTACTTGATCGGGATTCGAAAATACACTTTTTATTATGGTATAATTATTTTCACACATTGGCAATATGCCTGAAAATACATCCTTATTGCTGAACGAATTCTGAAAGATCAAGACACATAATGGTTTGATTTATGATTTGCATTTATGACAGAAAAAACATTTTTTCCCTTAAAAAAGAAAAACTCTTCTTTAAGGCAAGTTTCGGTTGAATTTTATTATTTTCTCACCAATTTTTTAAATCAATTAAAAGGAATGAGGAGTGGTTTTTTAAGCATGTATCTACGTAATATCGATAAACGTATTAACCATTTTTAAAATATATTACGAATTCATCATTAAAAAAGAAAATAATGTTGAAGATCGTTGAATAAATTGTCCAGCAACTAAATCCTGAAGTTGATCATGACGATATAACCATTATTATTATTTAAGTGGCCTTCTAACCCGAGAGGGGTCTTTACCATCTTGAGGATAATACACAATCTCCAACAGAGACACGTCCAACTCAATCCTGAGGCCAGGATTGCACTGGTTGTCCTCCAGGTTATCTAGGCTCTTCGAATATGGGTCAGGTCGCCAGCCATAAGCCTGGGAGACAAGCTGTCAACATGCGGATTGTAACAATAATAATCGGACGTGGTTAGACCTGAGTAGTATTTACTTTATAGTCTGATCGGATGCTATAGATATCTCCGGTAGCACGTCCGTCACGGGATCACCACGAAAAGCAACCTGGGCTCCTCATAGTTCCGTAGAATCTAAGAAATCATGATTATGCCCAACCACGATCGTGACCAGGTCCAATACCGACACGCGACTACACATGACTCATATAAACCAACTTATTGAAAATGTTTTACAAATGAAGACTTGTTAGATATTGAAAAGGATTGTAGAAGAATCTTCAAATAATTCATATTAAAGGAAATAATTATAACGTTTCATCAAATTAATCAAGATATACTAAAATTTAAAAAAAATGGCCGAGATAAAGAAAGAATTGATGAAGAATTCATCAATATCTTGACTTGAAGTGCTTAGGGTCTTTGAGAGACCCCCTTCGGACGTCACAGTTATTTAAAGGGTTAAGAAGATAATTTAGTCGTGTGTCGAGGAATACTTGTATGAATATTACAAACCATTTGGCTAGTTTCTATAAAAGCATCTACGCATTGTGAGTATCCTTTAAAATGCGTTAAAATCGTGGCTATCTCTTTCATTCTTGCAATATTTCCGGAATGTTGCGATTTTACAAATTCTTCAATAAGATTACGTTCAATCTCGTTGTATTTAGCTTCAATTTTCTTTTTCGCAGCATCGAATTTATCCACGGGCAACTCTTGTGCAATCATATACAACTTTTGAATCATATCCGCAGCTTCGTCAATCTAAAATGAATGTATTAACAGTTGACGTTGATGTATTTAAAAATGTAATCATAATAATACCTTAGTAGGATCATTGAATATATCACTGTGTACAGGTCCTGGTGAAAGAAAGTCCGATAATAACGTTAACAGAGAGAGTGCGGCAGCGGCTCTTGCGCGCGGTCTTTGAGCTGCTCCTAATTGCTCTCCGACTTGCAAAGCACGGCCTCCAGCCCAATTTATGCGTTCATCTAACTCGGAAAAAACACCCACCGATTTCTACAAAATAAATTATAATTCAAAAATGTGTCGAATAGAAAATATGTTTATTAAAATAATATACTTTATGTTGTTCTTGCAGTTGAGATAATTTTATGATGAAACTTTCTTCTTCCATGCGTACGTCTTGTTCTAATTTAATGCATTTACGATTTTGACGTTCGTGTAAAACCTTGCGAAAAAATTAAATATGTAAAGACAACTGATTTCCGATTTATAACAATTGAATAGTAATATAACCTTCAAATCTTCTATTGCTTGCGTGAATGTTTCGTGGATAAGTTCGGGATTAAATGATTTCGGTGTTTCTCTAACAGCTCGTTGCGCTAGTCGTTCCACAAATTCGTCAGCATTAAATGGCTCCTGTAATTTTAAACTTTTAATATTGATCTAAGCTTAAACATGATTCAACGATACACTAATATGTACTTTATCACAACATATTTATTTATTTAATCATAATTAATTGTTGTTATAACATTTTTTTAGTATTTCCTTTAATTAAATACAAACCTGCTCCAGCTCTTTCATATATTGGTTCATCATTTTGACGGCTCGGTTTTGACAGATAAAATGACACAAATACAAACTTCTACAGTGGAATATTTGGCCTAAAACATAAATGTGTCGGCCAATCTGATTCTCTTTTTAAATTCATGCACTTGTTGGTGAGTTTCACTAATTTTTTATAAGTTAGTTGATATTTTCAATTTAAAGAATCAAATTGAATTGTAGTTATTATTATATTAATTTTAGCCATATATTTCACCTAATTTTCCTTATTTAAATTTTGATTGTCATCAAACCTTTATGATTTATAATTATAGTAGTAATACTATATATTATTAAATATAAAAAATATAGTCTATTGAAATTCATCATCATATGCCGGCCATGAGATACCCACTTGCTGAGTGTTTAGGCCTTATCAAACTTTATCTGATGTTATATTATATATTACCTTAATTATTGATATCAATGAAATTCTTAAGGCAGATGCTGCGAAATTAAACGTTAAGCGTTAAGTGTTAGCGAAATTAAGTATCTGTTTCAATTTTCGTAAGTAAAAAAACGAAAGTTTCCTCTTTTGGAAATGTTCAGACGGTTTCTCCGTTTAGTTATAATATGATTACCAACATTAATTCCCGATTTTCCAAGCTATAAGCTAGGGAAAGGTATTAGTTCTTCTTGGCAAGTTATATCAGCCTTAATATTTGCAATAAAAAGATGTTTCATACAGCCATACACCTTCATGTTCAAAATATTTTCAAATCGTTTTTCAAAAATTAAATAGTACAATACATTGGAAGCTGAGAATTGAAATAACGAAAAGTAGCTAGAACAAAACCTCTATCTTCAACCAAGAGAGATAGATGTAATCGCTTACAAGTGGGTGGTGGATGACAAGGAAATGTTTATAAATAAAAATGTATATACGCGGAGATGGACATCATAGTATATTTAAAAAAAGGAAAAACCACTTGTATAGTGTGATAGTATGATTCATTGGTTACAGTTCATCCAGGTGTGAGCCAGGGAAGAAACACTTCTTAGTAACTCTGTCATTAACGTAGGTGTAGTCATGTTTATTAATTTATTTAAAGACAATGTATGGTTGGTATTACAGAGTATTATAGAGGAAACGAGTTCGTTGGTAGTCACGTGGTGCCTATAGGGGTAACTCGCACAGTACAAGGGGGTTATGTACTACGACAGCCAACTGTTTGAAGAAGTGCTTTGCCAAATAAATTGACCTTCTTTTCTCAAGTGTTACATACCCCAGGCAACCCTGAATCCATGCACTGGGGTATAAGCTTGGGTAAAATCCAAATTCCCTCATGTAGAGATATCTTAAGAATTTCTTCTGGATTTTCTCTAGACTGAAGATATTCGAAGCGTCATATGGCGCCCAGACGATAGATCTTGATTCAAGTAAACTACGAACCAATGTATCGTATAGCAACCTTATAACTAAGGTGCTATGTATGTAATGAGAATTTCTCAAGAAAAAGCGCAATATTTTTGAAGATCTATTACAAATTTCGTATACATGTGAATTGAACCTTAATTAGGAGTCAACTAGGCCTTCCAGATCTTTAATCGACAATTGCCTGGGAAGAGTTACGTTCCCAACCTTGTAATTAAAGATAATCTAAGATATGATTATCCCGGGATAGGTTGACACGACTCCCTAGCTATCCATCGGCATTCCGGGATAGTACCTTCTATATACAACTCCTTAGAAACTCGACTCCCCTCCTAGTGGCAACAAGGAAACTCGTTCGGATGGAAGCAATGCCACAACCCAGCGGCTATTTTATACTTTCGCTAAGACGGGTAACCCTGGTCTGCTTGTAGAGATGTACTTATGTACACAGCCAATTACTGTTGTTCTTGGTGTTTTGAAAGGCGGAGGCAACTCAAAAACAACATCGACGAACACATCACATACAAATAAAAGCAATACGATATCATCATGAACTCTTGTTGAAACACTGAAAATAATTCAGGATATTCAGGAGAACGCTGATTGATTTAGCAAAACATTAATTCCTAAAAAGATTCACAAGTTAATCGAAAAGTGCCATAAACTAAATAAGAAATACGACATTTCAACCACAGGAGTGATGTTTTTTCTCACTAGCTTCCGGTACGATGTCCCAAATGCGATTGACATATGCAACGAGACATCATTAAGAGCATTGTCATTTATGTTATTGTTAAAAATCCAAAACATCAACTACTTTTATACCTAGAATTGATTTTAAAAATAAATCAATGAAGAATTTATCAACATCTCGACTTGAAATGGTTGGGGTATCTGAGACACTCCTTTCGGACGACGTGGTTGTTTTCGAGCTGCCGTGACGGATGGGTTTATCGAGATTTCTCCGATTTTTAAAAGCCGACAATTGTAATTTATTATCCAGTAATATTGGAAAACAAGGAATAATAGGTGATATAATAATTGAAACAAAAAATAGTGTAGTGGTCTTATATTAAAATCAAAGATGTTCATGATTAATACAAAAAAAAAATGTATTTATGCAACAGGGTCATCTCCCTTTGTGGTTCTTGTATATATAACTTGTCCATGATGCTGTACAACTTGTTTGATTAAACCTAAAACAAAACAAAATATATTAGGAACGTCGATAATCAACTGTAGATGGATATGATAAATATTCACATAAATACCATCAGCCTCAATATATCAGTGTTTTGACTCTCAAAGTGATTTCAAGCTCGAGTGTTATAATCATTTGATATCTATACAAATTTATTTCGTAATGGTGTTTATAGAACATGTGAAAACATACCTTTGTCTCTGAGCTCAACCAATGCTCTCCTGGCGAGCGATCCACGGATCTTCATCCTTTCGGATACGACAGCAGGGGTGATGAGCTTGTAAGAAGGTACTTCTTTCAAGAATTTTTCATATGTTGCCTTATCGAACAAAACTTGATTGTTCAACTTATCCCTGACTTTGCCCTTTGACCACTTCTGCAAAGTTAAAACAAACGGAATGAATAAAATGTACCTTGAAAACATTATATTTGTAATAATGTGCCTTTTAATTTCGATATTGTTTCAATACAATATCACTGACTAATAAATATTAACGCGAGTCCAAACCAAAGTTGAATCGGTGCATACAATGTAGGTTGGATATCTTTTTAAATTAAAAACTAAAGACTCGCTCCTGATTCAAATAGATAATTGTACTTTCATATAAACCATCAGTCTCAATATATCAGTTTTATTGGCTCTCAAGTTATTCTTCAAGCTCAGATTTGATAATCATTTGGCATATATGAAATTTACTAACAAATGTTCCGAGTCAATTGTAATTAGCTAATTTTAACCTATAGTGAATCGTGATAGAGATGCCACGTGATCCACGATTTAAACAGTTTAAGCGACTGGATGTTACATACTTCAATAGCACATGTTTAATAATTCACATGGTAATATGACATGTCAGTGAAAAAAATTTGAGGTTACCTTCTTTTTGGCTTTTCCACCGCCGGATCCTTCCTTCTTTTTTTGCGTCTTTTGCGGCTGCTTAGCCGAGGGCTTGGCGTCCTTTTTGGGCGGCTGCAACAGACAAGAGAGGTTAGCACACACGTGGCGGCGAGGGCTCGGGCTGAGCCCTCGTCGTCACGCGCCATATCCTGGCGTATATAATAGCACAGGGAAAAACAATAAGGAGCTTTGCCAGAGCGGCAAGCAACTTCGATCCTCACCATGCTGGCGGCGGACGGGAAGAGAGGCGGCGCGGCGCTTCCGGCACACTGCTGCCACACTAAAATGAGCCATAGACAATTATAAGCAAACGGATGCTAGTTTTTGAGGAAAATTTAAATTCGCTGAAATAAATATACGTTTGAATATCAAATTTCTTTTTATATACGTCCAAGAAACATTAACTAAAGTAAAATCTTTAATATAATTTCATAAATTTACTTTTATATAAATTTATTAATTTACGTATTGTCTATGGTCATTTTTCTTTGTGTAATATTTGAGCACATTTTATGTTTTTTTTGCATTCCATAATTGTGTATACGATAAACTTTTAATTATTTCTTGAAAAATATAATATATGAAAGGTTAAACATGGAGTAACACTATCTCGTTATAGAATAATATCACACTAAATAAGGACCCAAGTGAAGAGGAAAAAATTATATCGCATCACTAAAATATACTATTTTAATTTGTATATAATGTCAGTGATTAAATATTTTACCCTACTAATTTAAGAATTTATTTACATTTATATAACATTTAACAACGAATGTTACTTGTGAAGATTATTTCATAAAACCAATCTATAATTTAATTTTTATTCATGTGGACATTTTATAATAATTAAATATTGAAAAGTGTAAACTAATTTAAATTTTCTTCTATTACATAACATGATAATATATTAGTATGTAAAATATAAGATGTGTTTGATTATAATATAATATTATCATTTGGTTTTAAATACACAATACGTCCAAAATATGTCTGGACATGAAATATGTTGTTTAGACCGTGTGCGAAATGTCATATTGACATGCCTACTGACAGCTCGTTTAGATTTTTTACCCATTGACCTAAATAATAGTTTTCAAGAATTAGTTGTTTAATTTATTACGTTCATCATGCATAACAGTCCCAGCATCAACGGCCACTTCAATAACATTATTCATATGATAGGAAATCTTCCTCAAGGCCACGAAAAACCATTGAAACACGCCCTTTATAATGCCGTCGCATTATTTTTATTATTCATGTGTTGCGGCGTTGGTTATGCTTTATTTTTAGTATTAGAACCATTTTTTAAGCCGTTGTTATGGGCTTTGCTCGTTGGATCCCTATTGCATCCTATTAAATACTCGATGGCAAAGAGAATGAAAAATTGGTTCATTAGATTAGAAACAACTGAGACGCCATTAATTCTGGGCGTTTTCGCTATACCCATTAATGTCTTTAACGACATCTCAAAAATTATCGGTGATGCAATTCATAAATATTATAAGGTAACTATTAAGGTATGCTATATGTTTCATAAAAAATACAATAAATTTATTTAATGCTTTTTTTTTTAGTTTGTTGGCAGTGTGATATTTTCAGTATTTGTGATTATATGGATGTATAAATTTTTTCCGTGGAATAGCTTCTATTTTGTATTAAAAATGGCTGTCTATTTTAATAATATAATCACAACGATGCTTCTTGTTTGCAACACGTTAACTGTAAGTATTTGTGAATATATGTTTAAATATACACAGATTAAAAAAAAATAAATGATTTCAGTTTTTCACATTTACGATTGGATATTTAGTTATTGTTTATGCAATGTGGAGCCCCGAAAGGGAGTCGTTATTCCGTAAAACATCACTATTAATGTGGATCTTCATCAGTAGTTATATTTCTCACCTTACGGGGACCTTACAGGGCGTAACATTTGTTTTGTTACAATCATTAGCATTGGCTGGATTTTGTCTAGAATCTTATGAACTACGTAATACAATGAAATCCAAAGGTAATAATATTATTTATATTTTTTTCTTATATTGAAATATTCAATGAAATTGTTTTGAATTATTTAAGGATGTGATATATCTATGGGTAACGCATTGCGGTGGACTTTGACAAATAAACAAAACTCAATAGAGTATCAAAATTCTGTATCCAATACATTAATAGAAGAATTATCCAAAGCCGATCCGATCATTTTGAAAGATGATACGCCACCGATTTCGAGAAGGAGTGCAACTACAGATTGTCCAGATTCTTATCCGGTCAAGGCACGTATGGCATTTCAGACGAGAACCATTTCATCGCTACCATTATCGAGTCCAGAAACAAGATCTGCAATCGAGAGTCATATCGTAGCTACATTGCAACGTAGAGCCATAGAGCAATCTAACGAAAATAAATTTGGCAGAGTTTTCGAATCTCTATCGTCACCAACTAACGACACCGATAGCACCGTTTATTTCAAATGCTTAATTTGGGCATGTGCCTCGATGATTTTATGGAAACATACATGGATATGGCCTCTCATTTTAATTATTGCAGCTATATTTATAATTAAATCGATTGGAAAGTTTTTTGGTGTATGGACGTTTATCGGAAAATATATAACTGATGCTGGAATGTATCTAAAGGAATGGGGCTCATTACGGTATGAATATTATATTGAGAGGTGATGATATATATTCAGCGTCCGTAATTAATATTATGATTATCATTTTAGATATTCAGCAATGATCCCTGCTCATGTTCAAGGTATTATAAAAATAACTAGTATTCTAAATACAAGCATTTATGACGCAGCTAAAAGTTCAATCGATTCGGTTTCGTCAGTCTTCGTAATATTGGGTCTAATATTTTTTTTGATAAGCGCTCCTATATTTATGGGAGTACAGGTAATTCAAAATATATAAAATTATATTAATATGTATTAAGAAAGGCGGAAAGAAATGTTTATTTTAATAATGTTATTCTGTAAGATAATTTACATCATTATCTTTAATGTTTCTCTACAGGTTGGGCGGTTTTTCAATTCTTTTTTCATAAAACTCGGCTATTTTTTCTTTATAAAACAGTGTTAGTCTAACCAGGTTTTAATAATCCATAATGAATACTCCCAACCCTCCTATAGCGCAGGGATCAGAACCACGCTATAGAAGACTAGGCACTTATACAAAATTTGGGGTTAGGGTGTTTAATTTTATTTTGTAAATTAAACGAAATTAATACTTATAACAGTTATATGCTTATAACAAGTCGCAAGTGATTATTAACCTTGTCACGCAATAGCAATCATTTCATCATGGAAAAGACCTGAAATAGAAAGAAGGAAGAAATACATAATTTGGCTTTGAAAATTAAGAGTTTTGCAGAAAATAGTGCTCTAGAAAGGAGCACTATGGGAGGGACTATGGCACTCACTATAGAAAACCGCACTATAGCATAGAGCGCTATAGAAGGGTTTATTGTAATTAGCATAAAACTCTTTTTAGGGTCATGGATGGTCATGTTGTAGAAACAGGATTTTATTTTCAAGAGAGTCATTGTTTTTCTTTGGATCCTCTTCTCATTGTTATCCTTAGCAGAGATGGATCGGTTTCATACCTGGACAAAAAACAATTGTTGCTCGTTGATCCAAGGACGTAGACGACAGTTCGAGTGGAACCCAAATCCCTTGTCTATGGACAGTCAAAGACGTATGAGGATCCCAACCGACCAATGAATTTAATGCGTTATAGAGTTGTTCCTGATTTCGGCTGAACCTTCTTCAGCTCCCTATCGCCAATTGATTAAACCAGGGCTTCGAATATTAGTTTTCATTCCGATTCAATAAAAAAATATATATCTGTTCGGTTCTGGTTTTTGCTTAGGAAAAATATGGGTATTTTATGGTTATTTGTTTACGGTTTAGCTCCGAGTTATAATTTTTACAAATTTTCTCATAATTTAGAACATTTTGTTCCTTCTTTTATAATAATCATTCCACGCGAATTGATACAATAATATTAATAATTATAATATTTAATTAACGAAACCGAAATAATCAATATTTTTTTCGGTTTAGTTCCGTAGTAATTTAAATAAAATATTTAGCAAAGGAAAAAACGACATTTCTTTTTGCCTTATTCAATATTTTTATTAACGACATTATATTTTTAGATATATTCCGAGGGCATTACTGTAATCCAATTAACCAGCAGTTTGATCAATCGTACTGTCGTTCATAATCCAGAGCTACGTCAATTATTACCACCTGGCTGGAATGATACCGTCGATTCTTTGATGGATAACGCTTATGTATACGGAAGAGAAGGATTATCAAAGACGGTACATAATATTTAATTTTATTACGAATGAAAAATATATTATTTTATTAAAAGCGATGTTATTTTAGGTGAAAGGTATTCTTCAAGACACCGATGCAGAAAAAAGTGATAAACTAGAAAAGCAGTTGTTAGAGCTATGGGATAAACTGTATCAAACGTGGATGTTGGACGGCGATTCTAAAAATTCTAATACTGCCTCCATTCAACAAACATGGGAGTCGTTTGTGAACGACATCACTAAAACACCGGGTGATTAATTCATTTTTACGTTATAAAACTAAACTAAACTAAAACTAAACAGTGGCCTTATAACCCTGGGGCGGGTCTTTGTGCTACCTGGAGGCATACCTCCGCCTCAGTCATGATGTCATGATCGTACACAGACGCTCTCCAGGTTATCTAGACTCTTCGGAAAACGGGTCAGGTCGCCAGCCAAAGTCCGGGAATCGAGCTGTTACACGCGGATTGTAACAATAATAATCAGACGAGGTTATGCCCAATTCGTATTTAATTCACGGTCTGATCGGGTGCTACGGGCACCTCCCGTAGCACACACGTCATCGAATTGGCCTGGATAGCGGCCTGGCTCTCATAGTCTGTGAATCCACTTAAACTACGACAGCTCCCAACCGCCATCGCCACCACGTCTAATACCGGCACGCGACAACACTCGACTCGACATAAAATGTGTTATTTATTTTAATATGCATTTTTTTTGTGTTGTCAGGAATGTTCAACACGAATGCATTAATGGACTTTGCAAAACAGAATATCGGCACTTTAATTGCGCTTATGGACTCGCTTTGGTCGCTGCTTAAAGGGAATATCACTCTCATGCTCGGTTCATTCTCGGCAATAACTTCTGTCGTACTAGGCGGAAGTACAGCAGTTTTTAATTTCATTTTAAGTCTGGTTAGTATGCGTACATTTTATAAATATTGAAATAATTTATTTAAATATTTTTTCACGTTATAGGTTGTATTTTTCACCACTCTCTTTTACCTATTGAATTCGAGCTCGAGACTATATAAACCTATAGAGATGATTTCTTCGTTCTCTCCGCATAATGGTTCACGATTCGGACTCGCTTTAACCGACGCCATCAATGGTGTATTTAAAGCCACGTTGAAAATGGCAGCGTTTTATGGTTTATGGACTTGGCTAATTCACAATCTCTTTGGAGCAAAAATTGTTTATCTTCCGTCAGGTATTATTTTTTATTATTTATTATTTAAGTGACCCGAAACGAATCCTTGTTGGGCATTACGCCATCCGTTTTGGTTTCGGGTCTCCCCTATCTATCACCCAAGCCCCAACTGCGTGACGCGTCCGCCTCAACCCTGTGTTTCCAACGTAGTCTCGACCTCCCAACTTCCGGCCTCTCGGCTTCCTTGAGTCCTAGAATTCATAATAGTATGTATCAGCCTATCGCTGCTCACTCGGGCTACATGCCCTGTACAAAGTAGGTGATGCGCTTGATTGTATGAGGACAATGGTATATCCCCATACATGGTTATGATCTCGTTATTAGGTCGGATGTCTCTATATCCGGGACTAGCCTCGTCCGGACGTGGTCTGAAGATCCATATTAAGACTTTTCTCTCAAACCGATCAAGACGATCCATATCCCGGCTTGTCAGAGACCAAGACCTGCAGCATAGGTTACCACCAGCTGAATGATAGTTTAAAGCTATATTATATTGAAAAATATTTTGCAACATGGTACCTTCAACCAAACCCGGACTAAACAGTCTCCACAGTCTTCCATTTGGCGAATGCGTCGGCCAATAGTACACTGAATCTTACGATGTGTGCTAAAGACGTCCCAACCAACATAGCCTCAAGATACCTTGGAGTGAAACTAGACAGAACCTTATCATTTCGTCAACACCTGCAGTCAGTAACGGCCAAACTCAAGACCCGAGGGAACATTGTCGGGAAACTCACCGGGGCATCGTGGGGTTGCAACGCCGAGGTTCTACGCACATCTGCTCTCTCTGACTTATAGTGTAGCAGAATACTGCGCTCCGGTATGGGGACAAAGCACGTATTGAAAAGGGACGACATGGAGCTGAACAATAGTATGCGCAAAATAACAGGCCTGATGTGCCCGACACCAATTCCGTGGCTACCCGTAGTCTCCCACATTAAGCCACCAGAAATCAGAAGGAGTCGCTACTCTCACCGTCTCTAGAATCTCGTAGCTCAAATGCCATACCTGCCTATCCATGAGGACTTCACAAATCTTTTATCATTGCGGTTAAAATCAAGAAAACCGCTGTGGACAGACCGCGGAGAAGATGACTCAATCCTTAAATCTTGATGGATAGAAGAATGGAGTGGACGCGAACAACGTATTCCCCGACCCTACTGCGGAGCCAAGCGGGTTGAATTTCCCGCGCAAAATGTGGGTAACTCTAAACCATGTCCGCGCAAGTCATGGCAGGACAGCGGAAACTCTCTACAAATGGGGGTATGCAGAGTCCCACATGTGAGTGCGGAGCGATTCAGTCCACCAAGCACGTAGTGGAAGATTGTCAATTTCACTCTTTCCCTGGTGGCCTAGGGGCGTTAAATACCCATAGCCCGAATGCACTGCAATGGCTGGTGTCTGCGCCACTGTAGGCCTTCCGCACATGAACGTGACCATCTTTTTTCCCCAATATCCTGCCATCCCATCACTTTCAAATCACTACTATTATTATAATTACTATTTATTACTATCGCTATTATTGTTATTATTATTATTACTATCGCCATTAAAATAAATAAAATGATAGTTTTATAAATTCTCAGTTTATTTCACCCTGAGAGCAACCTATTCCCCAGTAGTTTAGACAGGGCATAATAGTACCGATGTGCTTTTCGTATACGGGCAGAAATTTCTGTACTTTCAGAATTGTCTTCGGTGATTGTGGTGTCCACGTATTGAACGATTTATTAATCCACTCAATAGACCCGGAGCCCACATCCTCCAAGGTCCCCTTTCTGTCCGATTGCAAAACCATCATATATTTTGTCTTGGACTAATTCACCTCTAGACCCAGGATGGAAGCCTGGGCTGATACTCTGGGCACTAGACCCCCACAAGCGCCATCGCTGCCAGAGGTCGCCAACTAGAGAGTACCAGGAGCCGCACAGATCACTTGCCTTTCTTAATTGAGTAGCTGTCTAATGATATTATTATTTAATAAATGTGTTGATGTGTTCAATTTATAACTGTGCTTACATTTCATCACCGGTGAGAGTAAAAGGTCTCCATCGTCGGACTCACAAATCCTTCTTCCACGTTTTCCATACCTTTACAGCACGTTTGATATTTATATAATTTAATATTTTTGTTTGATTACAGCTTTGGCCGCTATTATGGCTGCTATACCGTTCTTAGGCACTTACTTAGCATGCATACCTGCCGTTTTGGATCTATGGCTCGCTCAAGGAAGTCCGTTCCTCGCATTACTTCTGGCAATCTGTCAATTTGCACCTGCGTCTTATGTTGATACAATTATTTATAAAGAAATTAAAAAGTAAGCTCAACACGTAGCTTTGCACACGTTATATATATTTAACTATTTATTATTATTTCAGTGGTGGTCATCCATATTTTACCGGATTGGCGATCGCCGGCGGAATATTTTGTCTGGGCGCGGAAGGCGCGATATTCGGCCCGTTACTTTTGTGCTGTCTGTTGGTTGCGTTGAATTTATCGACGACAATATTTACAGAGACACCAATGGACGACGCTAATGCGACGGGATCTTTACAGAATCGACGCGGGTAAATTTATACTCGTCGTTAAATTTACGTTTATACTTATGATTTTATTTTTGTGATAGCCGTACGTTTTGTATTATTTTTTTAATGAAAATATGACGTGTGTTAATACTCTATATATTTTCAGAATCGATGACTTTGTTTGATTATAAGGGTAATTTTAAATTTAAAGGTTGATATTTTTTAATATTTTCATGCTT
Source organism: Philopotamus ludificatus (assembly GCA_022495035.1). NCBI lineage: Eukaryota > Metazoa > Arthropoda > Insecta > Trichoptera > Philopotamidae > Philopotamus > Philopotamus ludificatus. Next base: position 20,057 of record JAGXCT010034788.1, read on the forward strand.
TTTTAAGCAATTTCTTTCACACGTATAGAAAAAAAATGCATTTATGTAGTACGTAGATATTTACGATGGTGCAATATTATTTTGTATTTTAAAATATATATTGAAGCCGATGTTTAAAACGCACAATATACTAAACTGAATTTTTGCATTGCAATTATAACCGCTTTAGTTTCTATTATATCGAATATAGTAAATATATTATTTTATGCTTAATTTTTATATATTCAACGTATTAATCCCTAGAATATTAAATAGCTATTTCATTTATTGCACTATTTAATATTCGATTTTGTCTTATGAGAACGATATGTTTTTTTTAATAATCCTATTACGTGCCAAATCATACGAAGACAAAATAGAATATTTGTTTTAACTGTGAAATAATATTAATTTTATGTTGTGAATATTACGCACAATATCCGACACGATCAACGATAATATATACCAAATGAATCGGACCAATGTAAATTATTTTATTGCCAAATATTTACCGCAATAGACGTTACCTATATTTATTTACAAAATATCAGCTTAACGAGTCTAATCTTTCACGGGTATGCTCTATGCTAATTTATCGATAATTGTGATTATAATTTGAAATTCTTACGATTGTTATGATACACTAGTCATTTTATATGTTTATAAATGTTATAAGATTGAAATTTTGAATGCAATACGTACATAATTAAATTATGACGTTGAATTATACTGCATTTAGAATTTAAACACAAAAACTTAAATCAGTTGTGAAAATTTTTAGATTTTTAATGGTGCTACCGTCAATTTTTAAAATTTAATACTTATATTATCACCAAGTGCTTTTAGTATTAAGCTTCTGGCTTTATTATACACCATTTATGTTAGTATTAGATTATTAAGGGCTGTGGAGACGTTTATATTTAATATGATGTTTGATAAAACGTCATTCTTTTATGATTTTTGAATAGGAAGAAGTCGTAAGGGGCCAGGTTTAGCGAACACGGAAGCTGACACTTTATAATGGTGTTGTTTTTGGTCGAAAATGAATAAAATTAGCATCTAACATGGCTACCAATGTTAAGATATGTCAGGGACAAGTGTACCAACATAATAATTTTATCAATTGGACTTAACCTCTAAAATGCACATTTTAATGTATAGTAATTTAAATAGCTTTTTACGAGCTATTTTACATGTTATTGTACTGGGACCTTTTGTACATCATAGTGTATACGGTATTTATTCATTTGGCACTGTCAGTGTTGCCATGTATGGCACGAGAATTATGTTTTATGGCAATTTATCCATGACTTTCATACAGAAGATTTTTATTTTCATTGTTATTTAAAAAATAAAATCACATTCGCAGCAAAAAGAGTCCTTTAAAATTAAAACATGATATTTTTGATGACTCCGATACGACTCCACGGCCCTGGATAATATGGCTCTCGAATTTATTTTTATTATTGCTTAGCACAATAGCATTTAATATTAAGTGAATTAGGTTGAAAATACAAATTTTCATATAGTGTCTTATTATGATAATCTTTTATGAAATAATCTGTGATTTTGTGTTGTTGTAATCTTAATAATATCTCTAAAACGACAGCTTATTTGTGAAAAATGAAACATTTATGTTATGTTCACATTGTATTAACTAATTAAATAAATACATTTATTTTTTATCACATATACTTTGAGTTTGAATCGAATACTGTCCGTATTTTAATAATATTATTGAAATCCTTCTGCGCCAATGGCTCTGTGGTCGTCAGTATAATTTCTTTGGTAGCCTCCGTTAAAATGAATCCATTATCCGAGAACCATCCTAACGAATATGGAATTTCTAACCAAACGAACAGACCATGTCCGTCCGTTTCTACCAATATTTTGTATACATGCAATCCGTTATCGCTAGATAATTTTTCCGTTATTTGCGCCTAAAAATTAAAAAAAAGGTGTTATATTACAATTATTGAATTTTAAATAATAATTTATTATATTACGTTTATTTCAGGATTCTTATATCCGACGATATCCTTCAGCGCCACAGGGAAAATGTAATTGTACGGACTGATAAGTTCCGATTTGTCATTTTTAAGACTGAATCTATAGAATATTTCTCCTCTAGCGTTCTTTGCCGGTAATGTTATGTTTGAATCAATTTTCACTATGCCCAGACCCGTTATGTCGATTTGTGAATTGCTCGTCGATACAGGCGTCAGATCGTCCCATTTAAACGTATCAATGGTTACGGTTGCGTCAATTACGGGTTCTAATTGATCGTTGATTAAGAATATTCCAATTTCATTAGTCAAATATAAACGCGGTGATATAAGTACGCTGCTGAAGAATTCATTCGCAAAATAATGAAGTATTTTCCAGCGTCCGCCGTGTTCGATACTCGACCAGCTGGGTGCTTGCCACACGTCATTCAATTGCCAGTAAAGTGCGCCCATTGTCATCCAATCGTGACGTGATTGTCTATAAAATTCAGTCTCCACTTTGATAGCCATCGCTTGATTGACCTTTAAAATAATTATATTTATTATTTAAATTGTACGTTTATCGTATATCAATTTAATCGTCGACTCACCTGACTTAAATATACTAAAACGGAGAAATAGTCTGGATGATCACGCTCTGGTAATATTAAGTGTTTTTCGATTTGATTGATTATTGAAGCGTATCCGCTCGGGCTATGCTGTCTGTGAATCATGAATTCACTATCGATTTTTAAATCTTCGAGGTTATTCGTCGCAGTTCTCAACGTGTCTAACGAGGGTATCGCTTGGAAGCCGTATTCCGAAGAGAAACGTGTTTTCGGGTACGTATCCATTGACCACATGTCCTCGATATAATTATAGTAATGCGTGTCTCCGTAATGTGGATCACCAGGCTTTTCCGCAATGAATCCTTCGTCTTCGGATTTTTTACCGTTGCTCGGACTCGAGACGAGATAATCTCGTGTCGGATCGGTTTCTACGACGACTGGACGCATTGTATCGACGTATAATTTGATGTATTCCGATTTGTAATGACTGAAATTGTGACCGGTTCCATACCAGTTGTCGCGGAGAGCTAATTCGTTCTCGTTATTACCTGCCCAGAGTGCAATACTCGCATGATGCTGCAGATGACGGACAACCTGTTGTACTTCAGTAGCCACAGAACTGAAAATAAATTAATCATTAACAAATATACTTATTAATAATTATAATTAACCAATGATATGGCATGTAGGTAACATGCATATTATTTTTATAATGTAAGTTAGCAGCGACTGAGCTTAGTTAGTAGTCGGATAGGTGTCCGATGAAGACTATGAATTTTTTATAACAATGGCCAGAGGGTATGTAAGAGGAAGATACCCATTACCATTATAAAAATATTATGTAGGTAGTTTGGCACATTGGAATTAATTAAATTAATGTCATCTATCCTTCGTTGAATAAATAATTTTAAAACAAATAATATAAATTTCAATCCAACTGAAATAATATTAAAATTAACCAGTGTTGTGGTTTGACACTGAGCGGAATATTAGTATGAGAGTCTCATTCCCTTCTTTAGAATGTTTAAAATATTTATTCGGGTAAATGGTGCTCTGGAATCTTTCTGTTATGCCATCCATCCATCATAATCGAATAAAAATAAAAATAAATAAATATTAAACCTTAAATATTTATCGTTAGCCGGATACATGCTGCATGCGAACATGAAATCTTGCCAGATCAATATTCCGAGCTCGTCACACTTTTCATAAAAGTAATCAGACTCGTAAACACCGCCTCCCCATACTCTCATCATATTCATATTAACATTTTTAGCCGACATCAATAAATAATCAACTGAAATTAAATAATTATTTTTATAAAAATCTTCATTTTAACTATAAGCATGTACAGAATGAATTAATTTACCTCTATCTTTATCGTAACCAGCCTCCGGAAGAATATCCAAAGGTATCCAATTGGTTCCTTTCATGAATATCGGCTTATCGTTCACTTTAAAATAAAATGTAAGTCCGTCTTCTCCAGGTGATGTTGCTGAAATATGAATTTATATTAAATTTATATCCAAATAATATCTATTTTAAAGTTAGATACTTACAAATCTCATCTTGTATCAATTCAATCGTTCTAAAACCGACTTTAATATCTTTATGGAATAATTCGGTCGGATATTTTATACTCTGGAACGATACATCTAATTTATATAATCGTTGTTCACCATATCCGTTGGGCCACCATGTTGAAACTTGTCCCTACGCATCGTAAAACAATTAAAATCGTTCCGATTAGTATTAATTATTTTATTAATACTCACCACATTGACGGTGATCGACAGATCTGTCTCGATGCGATTTTTATTAACAATTTTCTTTTTAATGAAATTGTATGTGGTTATAGACGAGTTGTTGTTGGTCTCGAGCGTTGCAACCATATATCCTTCCAGTTCTTTTACGCTATCAGGTGCTTCGAGGTATACTTTTAATGATAAATACCAATTTGAATCGGTCGAATTCAACGCTAAACTCGTTGTGACATCGGTGATAACGGCACTATCATATGCTTCGATATTCACTGGTTTCCTGGAATAAATTAAATAATGAATACGAACAATGCGTTTAATTAATCGTATATATAATTACCAAATTCCCATTGATGGAAAACCGGGACCCCAATCCCATGCGAAAGATGCTTGCATCTTTCTCAATTGATTAGCGTTACACTCTCCGTTATAAATACTCGGTATGCATTCCGGCGGTATCATTTCTTGCTCCGAACGTGATTCTGCTACAACGACGGGCGACGTGAAATAAACGAGAAGAAGATTGTGCCCTTCCTAATAATAAAGAATATATTTTAATATATCATTGTATTAATTGAGACTGTTTGAATAATGAATGCTTACCACTAGATTATTCTTTACGTCGAATACGTGTTTTGAAAACATATTATCGGTACTTCCGATCGAATGTTTATTTAAAATTATAGACGCGATGGTATCCAATCCGTAGAATACAAGATTCACGGAATTCTTTTCGAGTATTTCGCTCGTAACTAAAATTTGAATCCAATGCAATTTATGATAAAATATATTATACGAAAATTCAGATAGATATTATTACCGGTGAAATTTCTGGAATATATCCATCGGTCTTTGGCGATCCATCTGGTCTCGACGTCGTTGTCTTGGTATAATATATTATCGATAATTTTGTTTCTCATTAGATCGGTATATATCCCGCCAGGAACAATAGCACTCGTTTTGATGGCTGAAAATTTTATTAATAATTATTTATACAGACGGTCTGTTTGAATGCACAAATCTGTTTAAATAATAACATGATCATATCTAAGTTAACGGCGTAACAAAGCTGAATGCATTTCAGTATGTTAAAATCATCATGCGTTACTAAATGTTGCATAAAATTCATTTGGATGTTATTTTTTATTAATTAATCAGTATATAGACATTATATTTAAATATTGACGATAAATACATGTTAATAATTAATTCCTACTCATCAATTTCACGTGTATCCGATTAGATTGCAGAATTATTGTTGCGTTACATAATAAAACAAATAAATGGCTTTGTATTGATATCAATTGATAATCTGATTCCATTATGCAATACTTAAACAGTTGGGATGCTTCGTGATAAATGTGCGAATGTATTTTTGACATATCTACAAATCACACGGCCTATCTACGTCAATAAATTCAATCACATACGTATGAGATAGTATTGTTTATTATAGTTATAAACGTTAATATATCTACATTTTTGTTATATTCAATAAAATCTTGTCTTTCAAATCTATGTAAATTTGTGTATACATCTTGATTGTTGTTCCGATAATACAACCGTCAAAGAATACACGTATATTATTCAACTAAACGTCAATATGTCTTTTGTTTAATCTAATAGCGATCAATTGAACGTTAAGTATTTTTAAAAAATAGCCATTGTCGTATATCATTAATTTGTTGATGAACGATAAAATTTTCGCATAAATGGGTCAATCGTTTAATTGGATAATTTTCGCATTGATGATTCTTAAGCCGAATCAAATGGCAAATCGAATGGCAAATCAAATGGCAAATCAAATGAATCATGAAATGGCAAATGAAATGGCAAATCAAATGGCAAATGGCAAATCAAATGGCAAGCCGAATCGAATGGCAAACATTTCTATTGAAAATTCATGTTTATTTTTAGGAATAAAATATACGGATTGAATCTTATTACATGATAATTGTGAATTGCATAATGATCAAAAATATTTTATCTAAATATATATATTGTTTTTTTTTATGCGTCAGTATCAATCATTTTTATCGTTACAAAAGTATATATAGTTTTATTATATGTGCAGATTTTAAAATTTTAGGATTGAGCCATGTTTATTGAGAGATAACACAGAGATTATGAAATTTTGATAATGTGAAAAATGTTTCAAGTTAACCGCGTATTATTAGTAAAGGATGTTTGATTTTATTACGTTACAAATCTAGCGGTGACGATGAGGTCTATTTATGATCCTAAGTTTTTGATTTTTCTCTAATAACTCTTTTAATATAAATCTTACATATCACAAACATTTTGTATTTGTTTAATTAAGTCTAAAGAATAAATATTATAAGTTACCAAAAATAAAAACAACAATATTCGCTCACGTTGCCACGCGCGCGCAAGTTTTTTCTCGCTAGCATCCAGTGCCATGTGGCGAGTGCGAGTGAAACGTGCGAATGACACGTGCTACGAGAGCTCCGTCTGCGGTGGGACATCGCCGAGAGCGTTGTCAAATTATGAAGCATATTATGAATAACTATTTTTATTCTTAAAATAATCCATTTTTATGCAGAATTCATCAATATCTTGACCTGAAATGTTCGGGGTCTCTGAGAGACCCCCTTCGAACGATGCGGTCAAGTCATTTTTTTCTCTATAGTATTATTACTTAGCATAGTTTTTGTATCATAAATTTAATTTTATTGTTAAGAGAAAAGTGTCTGAGCCGTAAACTTCCGAAGAGCACGTCAATTACTCACATGTATATTTGCTATTTTTTTTTATTTGAAAGCCACTAACCATTATTGAAGTTGATTGATTCTGGCAGTTTAAATCAGGATCAGGGGCGCGCTGTCCATATAAGCCAGATTGTGTGGTGCACACAGGCGACGGAAGAATAGGGGCGCGTCGAAAAGCGCCAAAAGAGGAAATTCTTCTTCATAAAATGATTTTTTTATTCGAAAGGGGCCACAGTTAAAGTTCTGTATTGAGTACTCCACCACAACACGCCTTCACAAAACTATCCGTTAAAAAACTAAGAAATAAATGTTGTAGTTCTTAAATATCCTCCCTGTTCACAAGACCTCGCTCTTTTTATTTTATGTTGATGTAACACTCATTAAATAGAGAACAAATCGTTAAAAATCATTTCCATACGTATTTATTTCGAAACCAGCAAATTTAAAGGAAGTTTTAACAAGAACTGGATCAAAAAGGTAATTAAATAAGTTGTACAATCCCAAAACGAACGAAAGACATCGGATCTTTGCTGTTTTTTTTAAAACAAGGCTTGATTGACAACAGTACGCAGATGTTAATTTAGAATTGTAGAATAACCAAGAAACTCGCTCCGCTATAACCCGTAGTACAGACTTATTTAAACCTTTAACTGCTATTGTCACATCGGAGTGACAAATGCTCACCACACACGCTAGCCACACGTGCTGGAGCGTTTCTATAAAAGTCATTTGGATAGGAATGTGATAATTCAATTCATGGAAACATTTAAAGCTCACAAGTTCCATAAATAAATTAAAGTTCTTGCTACATTTTTGCATTTGCAAATTTATTCACGTAAGCATAGTGGTTAAAGGGCTAAAGCAAAGATATAGAATCCTCTAGACTTTTCTCCATCTGATTATTAAATTTCCAAGTCAATCGAACATATTACATGAGATTTTTTTTATATAAGAAGAGATGAAAACGCTTCAGAAGGTTTGGGACATAATTACAATGCGTTAGGACCAAAAAATATTGAACCGTCATATTTGGGAATATTTATTCTTATGCTTATTTTTATTTGTTAGTATAGTATATTCCCAAACACGCGGTAAAGATACGAGATATCATTGCATATTTGTATATAGTGAGATATTATTGATGTAAGCATACTTCAGGCAAACAGTCTACTAAAACTGTATATAATGTGGAAGATATAGTTTGGTAAGGCCCACGCCCTCAGCGAGTGAGAGCCTTTTTGTTTATATATCGAAATGTCATAAATCAGCACTTACTATTGTTGCTGTTGTGGACGACCCATTCTCCATCCAGGTTGTCCGAGTTGAGGCTCAGGATATAGCTGTTGCGTGGACGTAGACAGCTGGCCGATGAGCTGAATACGATCGCCGCCACTGCCACAATTAACTTGAAGCTGAAGTTCATGCTGAAGACATCAGCGTCGAAGATGGCCCGTCTGTCTGTCTGTCTAGCGTTGCCGAGTCAGCAGCCTTTGACGGCAACCGCTCAATTGACTCGAATTGGTGTTGTGTGCTTTATAGTAGTATGCTTAATACTTAAATAACCCGATTAAGACTTATCAACAACTGTCATTGATTGTTGTGCACACACCGGTGTACGAAATTTCGTTTAATTGTGTACACACCCATGGACATATCGGATCAGATGTTTGTTGTTAAGTTGTAATCGATAAGTGATTTTGTTATTTGTGCCATTTTTTTTTACATTTTGTCTATATTTATTTTAAATAAAATATCGATATTTCATATATGGCAACATTATTTATCAGCTTTTTTAAATATATTATTAAACAAACTCGCGAATCTCATTATTAACAGCAATAATCGAGTTGATTCCAATATTTTTTCCTAGATTTCTTTTAACTTCTTATTTAAATTATTTTCAGTCACTAATTTGAAATGCAAACCTCGAGTCACTCGTGACTCGTTAAAAGCAGATAACGCCTTAGAGAAGAAAACAAACGAATACCGAGACAAACCCCCTCCTAATTGCCTGGACACAGTCTAGAGGGTAAAATCCGATACCAACATGGTAGAAGATGTATGTCCAATGCCAGCAATGGCCAAGAGAGGGAAACTCTTTACCAAAAACCCCATACCAAGACGCTCGGGTCCCCGCGGTATGGACACGAAAGGGGAGCCCTCACGTCACGTGCGAGACTTAGGTCCCTTTGGCCTCGACTACCATGCAAGAGTTTGGTAAGGCCCATGCCCTCAGCGAGTGAGAGCCTTGTGGCTGGCAAATAATGATGATATTTTTCATATGTATATGTACACCTAGGCCTCGTATAACACGGTTATATGGTTCCACAAAAACACCGTGTAATACAAATCCATGTTATACGAGGTTTGAAATTCATATAAAATTAGGGTTTGCGTTCCAAAAAATATCAAAGTTAGTTAATTTCATTTATTTTTTTAAATAAATAATCGAAACAATATACATTTACGTATTTATTAAAAAAAAAACATTAACAACATATAATAGATCAGTCATTCAACATCGCTATCACTTACAATTCCATATGTTCGACTATTTTTCGAGATTGGTTGTGAGTTTTCATCGTCAGAGGATTCCGGGTTATTTTTGGATTTAACCTTTGAAATTCTGTAATAAGCAATTGTCTGCTTTTAACAATCGTTATAAGGGGACAAAATCTGTTGTAATTCCCTCTTGAACTTCATACTTTCTTGCATAGGATCATTTCTATAAAAAAAATGTTCTAATGTATCAATGAAATCCAAACCGTCATTTTTTTTTGTATTAAGAATTTGAATCGTTACCTAGCTACTTCGCTGCAACTGCTTTCCGAGTCATTAATTGTATCGTAGGCTCAATAACTTTAACCAATCTTTCTTCATTCAATATGCGATCCTCCAATATGTCTTAGAGTATCTTGAATCTCCATATCATCAAATCCTTCTCCACTTACTTCCGACAAATGTTAATTGTCTCCCAGTATTTCTTCTATTGGTGATACAACATTTTCAGCAGGTACTACTTCCACAGGGACACAGCTTTTTCCAAAAAGAATTAATGAATAATAATAATAAATAATAATTAATAATAAGATTAGGTTGGGTTAGGTTAGGTTAAGTTGGGTTGGGTTGGGTTAGGTTAGGTTAGGTATAAGAACACAAAAAAAATTAAGAAATAATAATAATTAAATGAGAATAAATAAGAAAAAAATAAAAATAAAAAAGAAAAAAATAAGGATAAATAAGAAAAAATAAGAATAAATAATAATAAAATGAGAAATAAGAAAAAAATAAGAATTAATAAGAATAAAATCAGAAAAAATAATAATAAAATGAGAAAAAAGAAAAAAAGAAAAAAATCAGAATAAATGACAATAAAATCAAAATAAATAATAATAAGATGAGAATAAATAAGAATATAAAAGAAAAAATAAATGACAAATAAGAATAAATTAGAAACAAGATTATTTAGTATTTTGTGCAGAAATGTTTTCAATTACAGGAGTTTACTGTATCGTGATACGATCGCTATCTCGGCGGAAGGTTTTAAAAGCGATTTTGTGCTGAATATAAATAATAGTAATACACCTATCCCTCGATTTACCGCGAACTTTTTTGGCCTACGGTTTTAAAAAAAAAATTGGAAATTAATGTTGGGAAATAATCAATAATAATAATTTTATTTGTTCGTGCGCCCACTGTAGGTATGCATTCCACTGTCGGTGTGCATTCCACTGTCGGTGTGCATTCCACTGTAGTAAGTAATTGGGAAGCACTGACTTATATCAGCAGTCTAGAAACTAATTCAAATAAATTATGGCCTCAACTACTATTCGAGAGTCTGGTAAGGTCAAGCTTGCAAATAATAATGATGATGATATATTACATTAAATTTTAAAATTTCAGTTAAAAAAAAATAAACATTTAATTATTAAAGAATATAATTTTATTAAAAGTTCATATATAACAATTAAATAATTGAGCTATATATATCATTAGGACGTGGGTCAAGGTTTAATACTGAGATACATTTTCCCCTTAATCATTTGCTTAAGAGGATTGATTTTTTTGAGTATTTGAGTCATTGTCTCGACGAGACGATCGCTGGATACGCCCGATTTCCTCTGTTTGAACTTAGTAAGTAACTCTGTTGTTGTCATAGGTTTACGAGCCAGATAGCGTCGAACCGCTTGTTCGGATACACCATTATCACCACTAAAAATTTTAAACAAATATTTATATCTGCTCATATTTTATAACATTATATATTGCTTTTGGTATTAGATTAAATTATTACCCTGGATTAGGATCAAAGCGAGGCCGCTTAGCACTAGGCGACCCAGAATTACCAGCCGATGATATAGCTGCTGCAGTCGAACTTTGAGAGTTGCTCGGCGTAGGCGTTCCCGATCGAGAATTGCTAAAGAATACATATATTAACATACATAGATAAATCAGATCATACGATTATATCGATATAGGATAATTACTTTTGTAATTTTGATTTTTTGGGCGCAGTCTCGTTGTCCGAATCGGAACTTAAATCAGTACTTGTATCTGAAATTAATTAAATCGTAAATACGAATGTAGCGGAATAAAATAATTTGGTTATTTTAATATCAAACAAACCTTTATCGGCTTTTTCTTTTTTACTATTACTTTCACTCTTTTCTGGTTTTGTTTTCTCTTTTTCATCTTTTTTGGCTTCCTCGTCGCTGCTCTTTGGTTTATCTTCCTCGTCCGAATCTTCATCCGACGTTAGAAGTTTTCTTTATATAAAATTTGAAAAATATTGTGTTAAAATTGAATAATACGTTAAATATTTTATTTATTATTATTTATTAATCACCTAAGTGCATCTTCTTCTGCTACAGATTTGAGTTGTTTGCTCGCCTTTGCTTCGTTATCAGTTTCACTGATGAAAATAAGAATATTATATTGATATATTAAACAAATCGAATACTAACTAAAAAACATTTAATACCTGTCCGATGAGTCGGATATGTAATCACGTTCACGACCCTCTTCGTCTCCGTCGTCGCTTTCCTCTTCGGCTTCATCTTTCACCTTCTTCTTTTTTTTAGGTGGAGCCTCTATTTAGATTAAAAAATTAATTATATTATACAAAATATTCATAATTAAATATGAACTTACTTTTCTTATTCTTCTTTTTCTCTTTTGAATCACTATCTTCTTTTTCTTTATCTTTTTCGGCTTCCGATGCGGACGAATCGTCATCTGAATCCATCCACTCGTCCATGTCAGATATTTTTAAATCTAAAGAGCAAAATATTTATAAACGATCATATCAAAATTAAAATAAATGCATTTTGCACAAACCTTTCGCTTTACTCGATTTTGTTTTCTTTTCATCGGGATCATCAATCTCGCCTTCGACTTCATCACCTCGCATTCGTTTACGCAACATCAAAGAGAAAAAATTCATCACCTTATTCCGTCTGTTGAGAAACACGACGCAATATTTTAATCAAATCATAAAATTATATATGACGCCATTTCTATGAACAGTGCTAGTATTTATATATAAAATAGTATCATTATCATTGTCGCAACAGCCTTATTGTAGAGCCCTGGCCTCATCCAACACCCTTCTCTATTTTATCCGGTCTGTCGCCACATCGCTCCATCTTTCGGTAAGTTTCAATAATGCAGTGTAATTCTGTACACCTCAGCCTTGGTCTTCCTTTCTTCCGGAGATAGGAAGGCTTGTTAACCATAAGCCTTTTTAGCGGCTGACTGTTCCGCATCCTTGATACGTGACCGGCCCACCGGAGTCTGTTCACTCTGATGACAGCTGTGATCGGTATATCCTTGTATAGTAAGTACAGCTTCTCGTTGTTTCGGACATGCCATTTCCCGTCGTCGAATACGACTTCAAATATTCGTCTCAGAATTCTTGTTGATCCTCAGTGCCATGCCAATTGCCGATCTCATTATTTGCTGTCACACATCCTTGAGAGCCGCTCGAGATCTCGCCATAATGTGTCATCATCCGCATAGGCAAGAAACTGCACCGATTAATTAAGAATGGTGCCAGTTGTTTCCACGCCCGAGTTTCTTATTACACAAGTAATTCGAGTGCTATGATAAACAAGAAACATGCTAGTGCGTCACTTTGTCTCAAATTCTTCAGATAACACTTTGCATCTGACCTCCGACATTGCAAGCCTTACGATATTCTACTTTTAGCGAATATTGAGACACCTCATCACCTCATAAATAGTACAATAATTTATTAACAATTATTAACCGTCGATATACATACCTACCGAACTCCTGTTCAGCTTCTTCAGCAGACAACGCTTTATATCTTTGAATCGGTTGAAAATTATACCTGAAAACAAATTAAAAATATTAATATAAAAATAAATAATTTATTAAACGTTTAACTAACCATTCGTAGAGTGGGTATGCTTCGATGGCGCCATCAGGTGCATGCGTAAAAACATAATATGCTGCATTTTCAGATACGCCGCCTTCACGAATACCTTTAAATCTAAAATAAATTTAAACGTAAATAATATTGATATTCGATACGATTGATTTGTGATGAGCGTGTTGTTTATACTTTTTTCCGCTCTTTCCGCCGACTTTTAAAATCCACGGTTGATCATCGGGACGGTATTTACGTGAAATAATACCGAATTTTTTCCTACGTGCTTCCTCGCGCGCTTCTCTTCCGAATTCAGATCCGGCACCGAATCTAAATACAATATTTAAATTATTTTACAATAGTAAAAGGATTATATTTGAATGTATATCAAATAATTACTTTGGCATTTCATCTTCGAAGCCTTTATATTCTTTGAGATTATTTTCCCTCTCCATTTTGACTTGTGACCACTTGGCAAAATCCACATTGAGCGTCGCGTTGAACCGCATGACATGATGTTTTTTCTTTTGATTTTTTGGAACTCGAATTTTAAACTCTTGTATCGTTACGCCTGCTTGCGGTGTGGTTGAAGAAGTTGGCTGAAATAATATATATAAGGAATGAAACACTAAGCCAATGAATTCAACATTATATATAAATATGATACTAAATGATTCATATTTTACCAAATTGACTAATTGCAATACGATGCACCAATGTCATCAATTTAATAAATTATCATCATATTAATTTTATTTTGTAGACGGGTTTCAAGTTACCAAGCGATGTATGTCAGTAAATTATGATGCAAGTCAGCGATTATTGCGGACGGCAATCGGCATGGGACTGAGGATCAATGAAACCAATAGAGTATGCTCATATGCAAATGAGCATACTCTATTGGTTTCGCTGTCGAGGAATTTACATATGACAAAAGATAATGAGACCAATTTGGAATTCTGAAGGAGAACCATTCTGGCAAATAGATACTACTTCCGACTTCAAAAGTATCTACAGTGGAAATTCCTCTCAAGGAAGACCAAAATCATGCTCTACTGGACGTTCATTGGGCCCCTCCTGACATATGTTGGACTCTGATAAGGCAGGATGAGCGATAATCGATGTTTAGAGCTATATTCGACAATGGGGAATGGAGTGTCCAACACAACAAAGACTTGTACCGGAGGTGGAGGTTGCATCGTTGTGATGGACCGAAAGATCCAGCGATGTGGTTACAGATGTGATTACAGTGGTTACAGATTGTGGTTACAGATTACAGGTTACAGATTACAGGTGAAATGAAGCATGGTTCAGGATTCCAGGGCTCTAAACTGAGACCGTGACACATATGACGATCATAATTAATTTTAAGGTTATGTCTGTATACATAAAAATTGTATTTGAATACATATAATTCAATATTATGACTATTTTTTGTTTAAACCAGTTAATTATGGAGTGTTTATCAAGAAAATGATGAAATACTCTAAAAATGTGAATTGTAAAATCAAATGTACCGTAGAGGAAGACACAATTGGTGTTATTTTCTGCATTTCGAAGGATTATTCGTACAAATGCAGTTGTAATAAAAGCGCAGGTCGGCGCTCACGGACGGTAAACGAACAGCATACGTCGCCGTCGAGTATGCGACTGTCAAGTGGATATGGTCGGATTTCGTCTCCTTTTTTTTTTTTACAATGAAATGCAATTAAAATTAAATTATACACTAAAATTACATTGTTTAATTAAAATGATAAACATTTTTTATCTACATCTTATGTATATATTTTATTATAATAAAGTATTTTAAATTATATAAAAAAATAAATGTTACAAATAACATCATGTATATATTTAATTTATTAGCGATAGTTTGATTACGAAAAAATACGTAGAATGAACACTATAAACAATATTAAAAAGAGTAAATATTTTGATTTAAAAAATAATATTATAACAGAGAATTAAAATCAGAATTGAAATCGTCTGGCAACATTATCAGGCTGACAGCTATTTGAAGGATGGCGGCATGGTGCGGGCTGAGGCCGCACAGTCGCTCAATTTTGTGTGACGGCTTTCAGTGCAAGATGCATCTAAGACGTTTTTCTAAAGCAAGAAAATTTTCTAGTGCTGCTCACAAATTGAGCAGTCCCGAAGTTGAGGCTTCCTTCTCCAATGGGTGAATAAAACTATTTTTTTGGTTATGTTTCCATACACTGATGCGCCGGATTATCATATGATTGTACTTACATAATGAATTTGATTTAGACGAAAGTTGAACATTTCCACTGGAAAACTCGCACGATTTGCTGATGGAACTGCGACCGTTTCCATCGGAGACACAAGCGTTTTGGTTACGACAGTCTCCAAAATAAAGCCTTCAAACAACTCATTCCTTCCATTGGTAGTAGACTATAGACAAAAATCCGCAGCTGCTGGTAGAATTCAACAAATTTTCTCAGAAGAGAATTAGGTAAATATATAAAATTATTTTTTATTAATTTATTTTGATTTAATAATGAATATGAAAAAAAATTTAGGCCCTTCTGAGAGAGAGATATTAACATCGAGAGTTATTGATAGATCTCTGAGACCATTATTTCCATCAAATTTCAATTGCGAAACACAAATCGTATGCAACATGCTCTCCGTCGATTCAGTTAATCTACCAGACATAGCTTCCATTAATGCAGCAAGTGCCGCACTTAGTGTTTCTGATATTCCTTGGAATGGACCCATAGGCGCAGTGAGGTTAGCATTTTTGATATACATTCGTTTAATATTATTGTTTTATAAAATTTAAATTGTGTTTATAGATTAGGACAGATTTCCAATGAATTGATTATTAATCCGACACGAAAAGAATTATCAGAATCTAGTTTAAATCTTATAGTAGCTGCTGCAAATCAAAATTTAATAATTATGCTCGAAGGTTATGCGGATAATATTCTTCAGCAAGATTTATTAAAAGCTATTAAATTAGGTATGATGTATAACTAATATAATTGTTTAAACCGTTTTTTAAATCTATTTCAATATTTCAGGCACAAAAGAAGCTCAATCGATAATTTCAGCCATAGAAAAATTGCAAAAACATTGCGGGAAAGAAAAGAGGATATTGGAAGTCGAGGAAGGTCTCAAATCTGAAATAATTGACGCCATCAAATCGTTTTCAGAGATGAGATTGCGAGAAATATTTTCGTATGTCTCATAAGTTTATGTGTTTCCTCAAATTTCATTAAAATTTAAAACATTTTTATTAATTTATAGTGATCATGCTCACGATAAACTTAGCCGTGATACGGCCGTTAACGAAGTACGCACTGATGTATTGAATAGAGTACGTAATACGTTTGATGCCTCGGATATCGATAATAATAAAGTTTCCGAGTGTTTCAATAAAATATGTAAGGACATATTTAGAACGAATGTGTTAGAACAAGATCTGAGATGTGATGGAAGACATCTAGATCAACTCAGAGACATATCGTGCCAAGTATATTTCATCAATATTATTTATTTTGTTGTTTTTTTCATGAATTAATTAGTTTAAATTAAATTTAAGGTAAATTTACATAAACCTCTGCACGGAAGTGCACTTTTTCAACGAGGACAGACTCAAGTTTTTTGCACGGTTTCGTTAGATTCACCAGAAAGTGCTTTAAAAATGGATACTCTATCGATGTTGACTACGTAAATGTTTATATTATATATGAATATTTATAATTTACGATGTTTATAATTTCTTTGATAAAATTATAGCGGAATTAAGGAAAAGAATTTTTTTCTCCATTATGATTTTCCTCCGTATGCAACGAAAGAAATCGGTCGAATTGGTGGTGGCTTAGGACGTAGGGAAGTCGGACATGGCGCGTTGGCCGAGAAAGGCCTGATTCCGATTATACCAAAAGACTATGATTTTACCGTAAGATTAACTTCGGAAGTTTTAGAATCAAATGGTAATCGATAATGAAAAATATATTCTCTTATTTATATCTACGTATAATTTATATCAATATTTTTAGGTTCTAGTTCGATGGCGAGCGTGTGCGGCGGTAGCTTAGCTTTAATGAACGCCGGCGTTCCCGTATCCAATCATGCAGCTGGAGTAGCAATAGGCTTGATCACTAAATATAAAAACGATGATACCAAACACATAGAAGAATATAAAATATTAACTGATTTATTGGTTTGTATCGATTATTAAAATATATAAATCTCTCATTATATTTTATGATTATTATAAAATATATTATGCAGGGTATAGAAGATTATATGGGAGATATGGATTTTAAAATAGCCGGGACGAAAAAGGGCGTGAGCGCATTACAAGCCGACATAAAAATTCCTGGATTACCGTTAAAAATTGTGATGGAGTCCGTGCAAAAGGCGTGCGATGCTAAAGCTAAAATTATCGACATCATGAACGAATGCATCAGTTCTCCCAAGTAAATGTCATATAATTATTGCATTTATAATTGAAATAATTATGTATGTAACGGAATTTATTTATGTTTCAGTAAAAGCAATGAAAATTTGCCTTTAATTGAAAAATTAGAAATCGAAGCACATAAAAGAGCAAAATTATTAGGCATTGGAGGTTCTAATTTGAAGAAATTGTTCATTGAAACAGGTGTACAGGTAAATATTATATTATTTGGGGTATCGGAAAGTTTTTATTTTTTTAGAATTAAAATAAAAACAAATTAAAAGAAAATATGTAATGAAATATCCAATGATCAAATCATAATTCACATCTGTTTATTATTTCTTGGAAAAAAATCATGAATTTTGTGATTTAAATACATTCAACCCTTCTATAGCGTTCAGAGAGGGACTACGCTATAGAAAGTTAGGCACCCATATAAAATTTGGGGTTAGGTTCTTTTAATTGTATTTTGTGATTTGAAGCAAATCAAACGTTTGACCCATTTTTATATTTTCAATGACATTGCACTTGTTTAGTAGAACAACAATAGCTCGTGCCTAGCATATTTCTTCCAATTTTTCATTCGCAACAGATGTGCCAGGAGAGTCCAAAGGGACATTTTTTTAGTTAATTTTTTTAAAATGCTTTAGATAAATAACAAAAAGGTAAATATAAATAATGAAACCTTTTCGGAAATAAGTTTTATTTAGGATTCATATTAATATATATAATTATTAATACTAACTGTATTGTGATGAATATCCCTGGAACGTTTTTAGACGGTGATTCGCCAAAAAAAGAACAGAACGAAAATTTTAATTTGACCTTGAAAATATTACCTTTTGTAAAATGAACGCTATAGAAGGGACCGCTATACAAAAAACCGCCGCAAACGCTATAGAAGTGAACGCTATAGGAGGGTTGACTGTATTTTTTAAACGACTATATAATGTAAATTAACTGCGGTTCAGCTAAGTTAGTACTAAGATCTCTATAGATGTCTAGGCATTCATACAAAGTTTGGGGCTAGGTTATTTAACCTAGCCGTATCATTGGGGTTATTTTAACCTAGCCGTAAACTTGGGGTCTATTGAGGACCCCAAGTTTTTAATTTTTCTCAAATAAAATCTTTCAATATAAATCCTACATGTTACAAACTTTTTGTATTTGTACAATTTATCAAACATTTTTCCATTGACGTATTTTAAATGATCTTAGTTTATTTTTAGTTTGTTTACGTGTGGATGTTATATTTTGTTGCTAACCAAAGGGCGTTGATCTTTAGTGTTAGGTAAAAAACGCCGTTCCAGAAAGGAGCACTATAGGAGGAACTCACATATGCTGCTCTATAGCAGTGAGCGCTATAGAAGGGTTTACCATATATGAGTTTTATGATTTTTTTATGGCCCTATTCATTTGGTATGTGAAAAATCTATCAAAAATTTTTAGTAGTTTGCGCTTAAAATAATGCTGACTTTATATTAAATACGAAAAAACTTTCCCTTAATATATTGATTTATTTTGTGTAATTATATCGTTTTCATTATTATTATTATTATAGATAACACAATTGGACGATACAGTATTTCAAATATTTGCCCCATCAAAATTAGCGATGGACGAAGCCAAAGAAGTTATAACGCAATTACTAGCTAAGGATAGAGTTCCTGAATTAGAATTTGGAGCTATTTATACTGCGAAAATTGTGGAATTACGAGATATCGGTATTATGCTGACGCTTTATCCAAATATGCCTCCGGCGTTATTACACAATACACAATTAGATCAAAGAAAGGTTAGCGATTTATTATAGTTTACGTCGTATTTAGACTTTATTTACTATTGCCGATTGTCGTTTTAGGTGGCGCATCCGTCGGCTCTCGGATTGAACGTCGGCGACGAGATCCAAGTGAAATATTTCGGTAGGGATCCCGTCTCTGGTTTGATGAGGCTCTCGCGCAAAGTGTTACAAGGACCGGCGTCGTCCGTCGTCAGAAATTTGGATAGAACGTAATTGGACTTGTATCAAGTCACGACTAGCGAAATACGATCCGC
>JAGXCT010034789.1:0-37262 GCA_022495035.1 Philopotamus ludificatus
CGGTGTTTTTGTGGAACCATATAACCGTGTTATACGAGGCCTAGGTGTATATATAAATAAATATTTTATTAAATACGCGAGGAATTTTTTGCAGGATGCTGAAAAATGTTATGTTTTTTAATAAAATCGTCGGCAAAGCGTCAGCTTTTTCTTGCTAACTAAACAGGAGTTGGGACAAAGTATAAAAGAAAAATAAATTTTGTATGGCGAATTCAAAATATACAAATCTCGCCGGGCGACCCTAATTTTTCCCCGTCGTAAACACTTGAAAAAATTGAAATCGCGCCGGTCAAGTGTAATCAGTTTCAGGATAACCGCGGAAAACTATTTTGCTACCCCCTTTAAAATATGCAAATTTATTCTAGTCTGGATTTCGTATTATTCAGGCGTCATCATGTTGGAAACGGCATCCTTTCCAATGTCAATTAGGCCACCGCCGGTTGAAATGACAAAGATAAAGCTTAATTATATATTTGCAGAGCCATTAGTAGACAGCGTGGGTCAAATGTCACAGATACATATATTGCTCGGCTAGTATAGGGATCGAAACATGTAACAATGGTCGGTCCATCGAGGGCGGTAACTGAACTAATTGGTAATACGTACGATTTTTTTCAGGTGAAAAATTGTCCTTTAAACTGGGTCAGCGCTTTTGTGAATGATTTTATTTACCTGCGAACAAAAAAATATTTTATTTAACAATGCGTAAAATATTCACATTTTCAATAAAATGCATTTTATGTATGGAATATTTTTAACACAATGCTTGTGCCGATCTCTACGTGCTATTGGAAAAATTCAATATATCTAACAGTAGATTTATTGTATAATAGAAACTTATTATAGAATATTATTTATTGATTATTAATTTTATTACTTAAAATATTATTCTTTCGTGTTTAATTTCAATTAAATTTTTAAATGTATTTTATATACAGTATATGTATTTAGGGACTTGTTTTATGTATATTTTTTTAACCTTTGTATATCCGTATTAAGTATGCAGATTTCAATTTACGTACATGCATACATAGTCAGATAAAAAAAAATATGTGAAATTCTTGTTTTTCTCGAGAAATATTTATTTATTCGTTAATATATTATTTTAAACAGATAATTAGATATTTTTCGAAGCATTTTCGGCTATATCTTCTCCATGTCCAGCGAATATGAGGGCCGAGGCATCATAAAGATGTGATTTTTGGCCAAAAATTCTTTCTACATTTTCCGCTTTTTTTGCAGACATGGCCCTGAATTGAATACGATGATGTCGCAAAGGCGGAGACTGTATTGATAATGGCATTGATTTTTTTTCTAAATATTCTTTCCAAGTGCAAAAAACGTCGAGCAAAACGCATGAAGCCTTTTTACTAGTTAACAATGGAGAAACCATCTATTAATGGATGAAAAATTATAGAAAATTAGATTTATACTGCCTACTTTATCTCCAAGTATTCAATATGAAACGGTTAATTTAAAAAAAATAATGTCTTTTTAATCAGATATCAGATCAAACACGCTTTTAAACGATGCTTTTTATTCATGTTCCCAATGAATATCTCTTTTAATAAATTCGTATAAAAAATATAATGAGAGTAACTCATAGATTCGACTAAAAGTGGACAGAGTGTGAAGGGTTGAATTATTTTAAAATAAAATGGATGCACCTGAAAAATAAGGATAAGAAAACTAGTGAAATTTAATAGCGCTGAACGGATTGAGGATGAAAAAACAATATTTTTCCGTCGAATTTCATGTCGAAATATAGGTGGATTGAATTTTTTCAATAATCAACTAAATATTTATTAATTAATCATATTTTTAAGTGAAAATTAATAGATTTTTTTAAATCAAGCCCAGTCGATCTTCATTAATAATAATTGATATTAAATTAGCAATGAACAGGTACGAACATCAAAATTGAAATTTGATGAAATTTCCCGCATATTGCTACGTATTAATATTTCCACCTCGATAATTATCGATTCCGCACGAAGTTCGATACTAAAACTGTATTTACTTGTATCGCTAGTACTTCCCAAACTGCAATAACCATCCGATGTGGTTGGATTTTTCGACAATTATTTTATAGTAAAATGCATTGCATAATATATTTTTAATTTATGATTAATATACGAATTATTCTCAGGTTTATATCACGGTGTGAAAAAGTCATGGAAGCTCTGGCGTGCCTGAGAATGCATTGTGCGAAGCGGGTCACATTACGGCGATAGGTATTCCAGAGATGTTCATTAAATTCTATGCCTACTATTATTGTGCGGAATCGCTCCACTAATTGAATGTAAACCATGGCATATGACACGTGCCATACAATTATTATTAACGATTAAATTCACGACGGCCGCGAACTTTAATCCGGTAATAAAACCGGCATTTACGTGATACATGTGCGCTGTTCGCACTAACACTTTATGTATGGGCCGCCATGAAATTCGGCGGAGATTAAAGCTTTCGGCTACAAAACGGCGTCGGCAATGTAAATTTTAAGGTAATTACGATATAATGACTTAACGAAAATCCCAACAATAATTTTGTTCCAGCGATATTAACGAAATTTACCTAGAAAATCGTTAATTTAATTTTCGTATAAAGTTTAAAGCTGTCGTTGATTAATAGTTTATTATTGTAATCGTTGTAAATATATTAGTATGTAATTTGTTTATTAAATATGCGGAATATGCTAATAGTTTAATATGCGGAATAGTTTTAAACGCAACCCTTGATTTATACGATTTGTATTTTATCAATTGCTTAATTATTGTAATAATAAAAGTATTGATTCAAAAAGCAATCGAATGTGATACAGAGGAAATATGCGATCTTATTTATAAAAAAAATCATGAAACACGCTTCCTTAATAAAAATAAATAATATTAAATAAAATAAAACAAATTTATTTGGATTCTGTGTCCCATCTGAAAATACTTATCCATAATTTTGAAATATGTGTAGCCCTAGTCATTTTTTATATGTATATATATTTAATTGAAAGGCAAAAAGATATTGATAAATTCTTCATCAATATCTTGACTTAGAATGCTAAAAAATGGAGTATTCTAAGAATAAAAATAGTTATTCATGATATGCTTCATAATTTGGTCGATATTTTGGATTTTTTAACAAATCAATATGACACGTAAATGACACGCTCGCGCTACACGTGTCACTGGTATACGTTTCGCTCGCAATTGGCACATTGTACCGGACACAAGTGACACAATTCAACCACTTCACTTAGAGCCAAATCACAGTAAAACAATAGAATAAGCATTGCCGTAAATTCACAACCAAATCATAAACTACTATTTTTTGTATATATGTATAATATTTATAAATAAAAGTCAGAGGCCGGATGAAAATCTTTGGAGAGCCGGATCCGGCCCGTGGGCCGTAGTTTGATTAACGCTGCATTAAAGATATTTTTTGCTGAATTGCTTTTGCTAAATCCTCAATTTAGGGTTCGTATTTTGTGCACTTTAAGCTCAATCTGTCATGTCTATTATTGGTTTTAATATTTTTTACCACCGAAAATAAGGTCTTACTAAAGCATATAATAGGGAAAATTGTAAAAAAAAGCAATAGCTAAATTCCAGAATGCTCATCTTTTTTCATTTTACAAAGGATTTTTTCCAAGTTTTTAAGTTTGTAATTTTATGTTCAGTTATTTCAAATGAATAGAGGGATATGTAAAGATTATTGTTGTGTAGACCTACTTCTGAACATATCGCTGAGGAATTTTACTGAATCCGTATCTTCCGAAAATTTCATAATTTCTACAAAACAAAAAAATATTTCCACAAATCGCTGAAATATTTTTCATCGGATCTACTACCTCCCATTATTGAATATAAATCTAGATTGAAACATCTTTCTGTAAAAATGCAGCAAATTTTCACTTGTATAGGGAGTTAAGCCAGATATTTTTAATCATTTAATTCTGCAAATTCTGCCATAGGAAGCATTGGAACAATACCTTCCTTAAACAAGTTTTACAAATCCTACTGTCACCTTTGACACTCTTGTCATAAGTTAGCTATTATTGTATTGGCCTTTTATTGATTACTGTAACCTAGCTATGCCGATGAAGTCTATTTGGGACCCCAAAAGTTTTTGATTTTTCTCGAATAACTCTTTTAATATAAATCATACATATCACAATTTTTTTGTATTTGTCTAAAAAAAGTCTAAAGAATTAATCCCTGCTATTAAAGCGCAATGTTTTTTTTCGCTCGTATCCAGTACGATGTGTTAAGTGCTAGTGACACGTTCCGCTAAAATTTGGCGGTCGGTCTACCGCGACGTATCCTCCGTCTGCGGCGGGACATCGCCGAGTGTGGGTAACATTTATGAGTCATATTGATTAATATGAAAATCTAAAATATTGACCCAAAATTTAAGCATATCATAAATAAATATTTTTATTCATAGAAAAATTCATTTTTTAGCATTGTAGTTTTTCAAATATAAATATAAATACATATTACATAGTCTAGATTTGCACTGTTTTAATTTATTAAGCAATTATAGAAAAGTAATCTACATTAAGAATTATTGAACAAATATAAATATATTAGTAATGATTATACTATAATAATATTGAGGAAAATTTTATTTTGTATTAGATTAATTATTGCTACTGGTAATTACTAATTTTTATTCTCCAAGTGTTCTTTCAGAATATTATTTGCATGGTTTTCATTTAATAAAAATATTCATAAAAAAAAATTCTCAAAGTAAAATTTTAAAATAAATTATTTATATTCGTTATAAATTAAATACACTAATTAATTGAAGGATTATTGACATTATTTTGTGTTTAACATTGGGGATGAAATACTGCTTTTCATTCGCCGCATAGATATTTATTGCCATCGATTATTAAGCCATTTACAAGGCCAACTTCTCCTAACGAAATATATGAAGGGCCATTGCTTCATTCACTCGATGCCGAGATTCCCAAACTACGCGTATACAAAATCTATGCAATATTTTTTCCCTGCGGTATGATATTTTTGATATTTACCTCGGCACATCTGCGTTGTTTTTTTGTTCGAAAACCAATAAGGTTTTTTATTCAGAAAACAGTTTGCCTGCCGAAAAAAAATCCACTTCTTATACATAAAAGATATGAATTCTTGTTTTTTATTCGACCCCTTTTTTGTGCACATAATACAATTTACTTTAGAGTTTATTTTAAAAAAAATAACATTTTTCTGCGGTATTCAATTTGCAGTATTTTAACAGTAAATATGTATTAGAGAATCAGTATTGTTTTAGATTAGAAACGCATAAAATTTTATTTTTATATCATTTGGTATCAGTGTTCGCCTCTATGCGATATAAAATAAAATGTTCTTCGGGTTGGTCCAACAATTTCATACATGAAAATGGGAGTTTCGGGGTTGGGAATCTTTTTGATATTGCCATTGTATATCAGAAATAATAGCCGAGAGTGCTCGTAACCATTGTACAGGTTCCGACCTAATGGAAAGGGATTGGTTAATGTAGCTACAGGCTCATTAATCGCCTCCTGTTTAACCCATTTACCATTTCTCTGAGACCGATACGAAACACTGAATGAGTTATGCTCGTATCAGAACTGTTTTATTTTTTTTTTCAAAAAAAAATTACGTGAAAATCGCATGTTTTTATGATGCTTTTTAGCGATTTTTGCATTGCTTCGATTCTATAGCTACTACTCAGTATGATATATTATTATTAAAGCTTGAATAAAATCACACATGCAAATTTCGTTCTAAATATATTCCCATCCTTCAAATACAATATACGACATGATATTTTATACGACTACATCCCAGCTCTTACCCCACTTCACTTTACATGACAAATGCGTTATTTGATAGATCAGAAGCAGAACATAAAGAACACCCCTACAATGTATAATTCATTCAGCATTAACCCACAAAATTCCGCAACGGCGAATGTTATAAATAACTGAAAAATTATTAGAAGCATCGTGTGCGATTTTTCAGTTTATTCATAGAGTTAATACAGAACATCCTGTGCAAATTATGTTGTGAATTTCATGCATGATATTCGTAAAGGCTGTATCGCAATGCATGCGATACTTGGCTGAACCGCAATTGCATCTGGGACTATCTACAATACCCATGTTGTGCATAAAACATGTCCACCTGGCGCACCACGCTTACTCTCCGATAATTCTGGACGCCCTTGTTATATAATAACCCTAAAATGGCAATTTACATTTATAGTCTTGATTCATGCACATGACTATAGATTTTTCCCGATAAATATTAATAAAATATGTGTCGAGTCTCCGTTTATGCTATAGCTACCCTCTATGTCAGTTATGGATAAGGAAATGATCAGCTGAATTTTGCGGACTGGTGCGAAATCAATTTTATCTTAAGAGGAGATCGTTGGTGCATAAATTATCTGCAGTTTCATCCTCGGTTTTAGTCGATTTCTTTTCTTTGACCGTGCAATCAGTGAATAAAATTTTCAGATATGATTTTACATTTTAATGCAGTTATTTATATCTAGATATACCGTCAGGAAAAGCCTGAAAATTTAGTTTTCTATATATTTTTTTTTTTAATTATTGATAATAATCATTAACATTGCTTTCTTGAGATGAAAATGGAAAAGCGATTACTTGTATTAATTTATATTTGAGCTTAAGACAGGGGTTCTCTAGATTATTACGCTCACACTTACAATGCTCCCAGCATTCAACAATAAAGAATTAATTAAAACGTATTCGAATTAAAAAAAAAACAGTTTTAAAGTTGTTTTAATCACTTTTTAAAAATGAAAAAGGGAAAGAAAAAAATATCTAATATGATTAGACGGGTATTATTTTTATATAAGTTCAATGAAAACTTTATGAAAAATCATGTCGGAAAATTGAATTGAACCATTCAATGTTTAAAAAAAGTAATGTTTCATTAAAAAGTCGACTATTTATGTTGGTTTTATTTAAAGATAATTTAATAATACACATATTGACCAAACAATTTTCGATTTTATAAATATCGAGAGTTTAATTAAATATCATATAATCTGAACAATGAGATTTTTCAATATTTTCTTACAGCACAAGTATGTGGAACTTTGGATTATTTATTAGACGTTTCGTAAATGAGTGAAAACAATTTTCACTACTTATATCTTTTATCATTGAGTTATCAAACGAATACCGTGAAGGCTTAATTTTCTTTAGCATTACTTTTTGCCATTCTATCGCATCTTGTTTATTTTATGTTCCTTTTTTTATATTTTTGAAGTTTCCCTGTTGATTGCACAGACTATTAGCTGAAAAAAAGAGCTTATACGTTCAGTATTTTTTTAAATATGTGAAATTTGCATTTTATAATAAGAGTATCTCTAGATTGTTATATCGCCAGTTATTAAAAATCGGACTTTGTTAAACTTATTTTTAAAAATATGTTGATTCTTTAACTGTACATATTTAAGCTTTTGAATAGAAATCAAGGAAACAAAAAAGGAACACAGATATCTAGCTTCTCAAAGTCTGTGCTATACGACGTTATCATCATGTGACGCAATTTAATACGACAGGTTCATGTAACACAGTTAAGGATCTCAATATATATCACAGATTAAAAAAATAAAATGATCATTCCAGTCTAAATAAATGAGGATATTCTAGAGTTAGTTGAAAGTTCTTTGTAGTTTGCGTTTAGAAGTATTACACTACGATAATGAACTGCAATCAAAGATGTAGTCGATTGTAATTATCATTAGTAGTTTGTGATTAACAATTCCAATATGTAATTTGTTGTCTAACAAAAGTACAATCCACAAGAAATTTCATCTAATCCCTTACTCCCACGTAACACAGATTTCAGCTCACATCATAATTTGAAAACTCGTTGCAAAATTGGCTCACCAACAAGAAAATGATTTTCCAATTTATCACAAAGTTGAACATCTTGTCAATTCGTACATGTTGGCAGTGGGAGGTATAAGTTTTATTTTGCTACATTATCGTTTTTCGGATAGACGATATATTAAGTTAAACCGATATCGTCGTCATCGCATATTTTGCATGAAATATTTACCGCACAAAGAGATCCATAAAGATTGACTTGTGTGTATGTATTGTAAATATGGTCCGGCTGTTCCGGTTCAAACATATTGGAGTCGCTTTGATTTTCGCATTTGGAAAATGGAAAATTCAAGTTTAGAGCGGAAGAATATCTTCGCCATCTGGTACGTACCGTGTCAGAAACTTGGAAACAAATTTCCGTCCTGCGAACTTTGCAGCCGAGATACAGATCGTAACTATACCTTTACATATGCCGGAGATTAGAGACGATCTGTAATCTAAATATGTGCGGAATTTCGACTAAAGTTTGGATAAACAAATTGCGTATTGTAATAAAGCGTATTATTTATGTGACGCGATTCGGCATCCCAATATCATCGCGGATCAATATATCATCCTGATGATCTGATTTTTTTCCTTTCGTTATTGTAATATAAAAATTTTATCCGTGCATAATAAATTTGGCATTCCTTCGTGCATTATAAAATTTACAACGGCGAAAAAAAAATTACAACATTTTACGACTCGGCAATGGCGCCCGTCCTCCAGAGAGCGATGCTCTGCCGTATTTAAGTTAGCTCTCCGGATAAAAATAATGTCTGGATAATAAACTGGATGCTCGTCCCGTTGTTTCTTAAAATGTTTTCCCTATTTCGTTATCTATCCTCGGAGAGATGAGAAGCGTCGCAACCTTGCGCTCCACTCTGGAACACCTATCCCCGGCACAAAGGGTAACCCAAGATGAATCGACTACGTTTCCTGGAGAAAACATAATTTCTGCACTCGAGAAGAAAAAGAAGGTTTTACCACTTTACAGAATAGCTTTCGCCATTTTCACTACTGCTTTTAACCTAACTAATTACGGGGCTTGTGCTGGGACTGGAGATAAAGCCTTGCGGTGGACGTGTTGTTTTTCACTCTTTAATGTATTACACACATACAATGAGGGAGAATTTTTAGTCTAACTGCATTATTTGCCAGAAAATAACACGGAAAATTTTCTGCAGTAAAATCTAATCCCGAAAAAATGTCATAGTAAATTATACATAATTTCCTGGCATAAATTATTTAATATTCATGAAAAATAACAAATATTGCCTTTTTTTAAATAAAAATGACATATCTAACAACACAAAACAATCAGCTCTCCTTTAACGAACTAATCGGGATTACGTTATAGAAAACCCGCGTTATAGAAATCAAAGGCACTCATACAAAATTTGGAAAGAGGTTTATTTAATTCGACTATTTTAAATGACCTTGTTCAATGTCATTGTTTCGTGTAATTTTTTATTGTCTACAAAACGGCATTGACCTTATTTTATCGCGCGGTCTTTTAATTACGAAATGCATAATTTGGACTTGAATTAATTCGATTTTTCTAACTAACCAATGCATCAAACATTTCACCTCGCATATTTTAAATTCATCTTGTTTTATTTTTTATTATGCTATGGCTTGTAGGTAACATACATATTATTTTGATAATGTAGGTTAACCGTGACTGAGCTAAGTTAGTAGTCGGATAGGTGTCCGACGAAACTATGAATTAAGGGATTTCAATAACAGAAGAAGACATCTATACCGAATGTTAAGAGTAAAATAATATTTATGTGATAGTTTTGCGCGTTGGATTTAATCAATTTAATGTCATCTTTCCTACGTTAAATAAATAATTATAAAACAAATAATACGAATTCAATCTAACTGAAATAATGTTAAAAAATTAACCAGTGTCGTGGAGTTTGACACTTGGAGGAATATTAGTATGAGAGACTTATTCCACTTGCATTCTTAGAATCTTTATCGAAAAATCTTGATATGAGGCAATGGCGCATTGTAATCTTTTTGTTATGCCATTCATCAATTATGCTCACTTGCTCGTGTTATATTTTGATGTCAACCAGAGCGATATTTACGTATTTATATAATCGACCTTTATTTCCCGCGGCAATGTATTATATAAACATATGTAATTTGTCATTGAAAATTTACGTTCTAGGAGGAAGCGGTATAGAAGGGGCTGTCGAACTTGTTATATAAAACCGCGCTGTAGGAAGGAGCGTTATAGGAGGATTTAAGTACATGTATCCGAGTACCCGATGAAAATGTCGACTTTTGACATCGTCCTATTCATGAACAGGGTGTGTGGATACACCATAGTTTCAAGTCAGGCATATCCAAGTGGTAGACTTCGGTTCATTTATGGCTTTATTTAAGATTTTGTGCCCTTTTTCGATTTACAACTTTCTAAATATTTTGCTCTGAAATGATATTTCGAGTGAGAGTTGTGCATCGATGAACACAATCCCAAGAAACTTTATATATTTCTTTCTACATTAATCATTTGGCCTGCCATTTTCATCAAAAGTGTCAATAAACAACTGGATATAACAGAAGTACTTTTGTATCTTTTGATTTTCAAAGATACAACTACCGGAAAAGTTATTAAAGAATAAAATGTCATAAAATGCACGAAAGAAGTTAAATATGAAAAATCATTTAATGGCTGGAAAAAATGTTTGAGCTATTTTTTCCACATAAGCCCCCTAAAATAAGTCAAAGTTGACAAATGTTTAGAAGAAAATTTCAAATGGTATTTAAACATTTATTGCTTTCTTGACCCCGAAAACCTATGTGCACAAGTATTAAATATGTTGCATGGAAATTCGGATTCTTAGAAATAAAAATGGCAATGATATAACTGAATTTCGAAACAGGTTGACCAATAAAATATATATAAATCAAAAGTGACAAGCAATTTATATTATTTTTTTATAAAAAACGTCATATTATTATTAATTTTAAAAATATTCATGTGTAGGATCTGAATGTTGGGCTTTGATAAATCAAGATGAGCGACAACTGTACATCCTAGAGAGGAGAACTATGAGACGAATATTTGGAACCATATATGACAACGGGGGATGGTGTAACTGAAGCAACGAGGAGCTGTGGAGTGGCCAGGCTCCGGTGGGCCGGCCACGTGTCAAGGATGCGGGATAATCAGCCGCCGAAAAGGATTATGGTTAACAGGCTTTCCTGTCCCCGGAGAGAGGGAAGACCAAGGCTAAGATGGTTGGACTGTGTACAGAGTGATACTGCATCATTGAAGCTTACCGGAAGATGGAGCGATGTAGCGGCAGATCGGATAAAATGGAGAAAGGTGTTGGATATGGCCAGGGCTCTACAATAGAGCTGTTGCGTATATGATGATGATGATACATGTGTAGCCCATCAAATGATTTAATTTCGATACCCTTAATTTAAGTGATGAACCTGTACGGGCTCGAATGTGTTAAGAATTTATAAAATTAGAGAAAAATGAACATTTCTTCGACATTTTGTGACAGGGGATGAGAAGTAAGTTGAGAAGTGTACTAAAGCCAATGCCATAAAAACAGATGTAAAAAGAGGTCTCGATGCAAACATATTAAAATTACTAGAAAGATGGAAGAAAATTGTAATTATCGGGAAAAAATATATAATCAAGAATTGATACAGAATATATATTTTATATTTAAAAATACGACATCTCGGGTTAAATGTCGAAATGTCTACATTATCTTTCTTGATATTAAATGACGCATAAATGCGTCAGCGGTAGATAACAATAGTTTTATAAATGACGCATATTTAAATCATCGACTCATAATGAGTAAATATAAAAATTAAGTAGCAAATACTTGGGTTTTACTCAAATGGTTATAGTTTTAGTAAAATATAGTATTTGTTCTTTTAGTGAACAGTATAAAAAAATGTGGAGGAGTGCATATTATATATCTAGATTTTAATTGAAGCATAACTATTTTTAATACTTAAATTTATATTTAATAGGCTAAAGCAACGGCTGGTTATCATAAACCCATTTATTATTTTATTAAACGATTCGTTCAGTTTATAAGTCGATAAAACCTTATGCTGTTAATGTATATGATTAATACTCAAATTTTGTATTATAAAATAAGTAATAAATGCGTGTATCGAAAATATTACACAGATAGTTTAAACTGATTTAATTAATTAACAGGTGTAGGGAACATTCGGTATCGGTTCTATTTGTGATTCCAAGATCTTACCGAATTAAATCTCTAGAGACTCAATTAAAGTTTGGTTCGATATTAGCTCATTGCAAACTTGAGCTTCTGCCGATTTCCCCCGTGCCGATGCACCGCTAAATGGGGATAAAAATAAAAAAAATATCTCATAAATTATTTTCAATGGAAGCGATTCTTTATTTAATTAAGATAGTTAAATTAAATCGATTCTATAATCAAAGTACGTTGAAAAGTTTTAAAGTACGTTTTCTTCCACCTGCTCCGACGCAATCAACGGAAAAGCTATCATCATCAAATATTTCCGGAACAAAATCAATCGAGGCGGGCGATATTTTACCGGATTTTTTTCCGTAAATTATTAGATTTTATCGTTTTTCATATTGTCCACGTCACATGAAGCAATACAGCATCGTATTGCCATTGTTTACAGATGTGTCGAATAGATAGCAGTATCAATCATGTTCATATCGATAGTTTATTCACGACATAAATACTGTGGCTGTCGCTTTATGGAATGATTTAATGTCGTATATGAAAAAAAAGTGTGATATATAGAGAATTTTGTTGTAGACTCGTGTAAAAGTACGACATGATATTTTATCGAGTGCGTGATATGATTGATTATCAAGTAACACGTTATTAAATAAAGTATCGGCTCGAAAAGGCAGTATTTTACGTAAAATATTTTTAAATCATCGTGAGAAAATTATAAAAAAAAGTGTAAATTAGCGGAACTCTGTTCAAATATTTAATCTCGTTGTCAAGGTTTCATCCGAGGCTGACATTGGATTATCCATGGACACTGTCAACGTTAATAGAATTTAATTATATGGAGAAAAAAGCGTCTCAACAAGACGCGTAAGAAAATCAATCTCAAAGTTAATAAAAATATTTTTGTATATTTATTTGTAAATAATAACTCGAATTGGTAAATTTATTTGTAAATAATAACTCTGGTAATTCTAAACCATAAAAGCATAAAAACTCGTTTGACGTATTATGTATCCATTAGTTGAAATTTTAGGATAAAATCAATACCTACTAATTTTATTTCTCCGTCTTTGATGGATGGATATAAAAAAAACGGCGATGAATAATACAAAGATACATTTAGAGATTTTTTTTATATAATAAATCCATTTTTTTTAACCTAGCCGTGCCAATTTGGAACCCTTAGTTTTTCTCCGATAACTCTTTTAATATAAATCTTACATGTCACAAACTTTTTGTATTCGTCTGAAAAAATCTATAAATATTATACAAAATTATTGACTGTAATTGTGAAAAAATAAAAACAACAGTATTTGCTGCTGTTGCCACGCGCGCGATGTTTTTCTCGGTCGCATCCGTTATGGTGTGATGAGTGCAGATGACACGTGCTGCCAGAGCTCAGTCTGCGGCGAGACATCGCCAAAAGCGTTTTCATTTAACGAACTTCTTCAACAAAATATTATTGCTCTCTCCGAAACACTGTCGGATGTTATTGTGAGTCATGGTGTCCTACTACTGGGACTCTTTCTTGAATTTAGCTTAAGATGCAGAAATTTATATGTTTCTATAAGCTTTTGGTCGTTATTAATCTATAATATCAACATCTTTACCATGTGTTATTCTATTTAAGTAGATAATACAGAGCATGGGTCTTTATATGGGTATTTTTATTTAAAGATGTAAATATAGACGCTCTGAAACACACATTCTGAAGATATCAGCATCTTTATTAATGACGGAATTGGCCGAGCCGTCCTCGACCTAAGAGATTTACTTAATCGACTACTAGAACCAGTGGCGTCTCGTCCACATACAGTGTGGAGATGCAGCACCCCCACGCCAATTAAGCAAAAATATTTTTTTTTCAGCGCTGTCAGCGCTACCAGCGTTGGGTATCGAACGGATGCGGAACGGTACCGGAGTGAGGGGGGGGGTCTCGCCGCTAAGCGCCGTGTCGCACTGCGACTCGGTGCAGTCATACTGACTAACAGCTTTTTTGCGCCACGTGCCGTTTGTCACTTATTTTATTATTGTTAATATTTTTTAGTATTTTTACCTCACATTATTTTTTATATTTTAAATAAAATATGAGCAAAATAGACTTTTTTAATTTTTAATATTTCGCAGCACCCCCAAATATTTTACCCACGAACTGCCACTGATTACAACTACCTTTATATTAGATTGCAGCCTACTAACAGTGTGAGCTGCTTTCTGCCGCGAAAGACTGACGTTTTCTTACATGGCGACGAGTCTTAAAAATATTCTCTAAACGCTGGGACTTTTGTCTTGACTAATGACACGTTTCGATCGGGTCACTCAACGCGATAAAAAATATCTTATACTGTAAAACGATGCTCTTTACGTATGGAGTAGGGTCCTATTTTTAAGACGTAGTATAAAGCAAATACTGTGAAATAAACTCGAGATCCCTCGAGAAATGAGGCTCATTGAAGGATTGATTTGCACATGTTATTCACAACATTAACATAATTTGCTAGCCTTAAGTCTATTCACTAGTTAATTGATAGTCGAGGGAAGCATTATGGGGTATTACAGAAGCCCGTGAATAATTTATATTCTGTCGATACCGAGGTGATCCAGCTCTTAATATGCACTTTTTTAAAAACCTTCTTCATCTCTTGGCCCTATGATGGCAGCGGACATATATCTTTTCGACTGCGGTGCGATTATTTCTACTTTTCTCTTGTTTTATGTTTAAAAAACAGTATTTCCAGAAAATAAACATCATACACATTCCGAGAGTCAAGTGGGGGATTAATGAAAAGTGCAAGCAAATTTATTTGTCCATAGTTTGCACGGCTCTTATTGCACTCTTAGCCGTAGTAAATCTGCACCGCTCCCCCTCAAAGTGGTTGCGGTAATAAAATATAAAGTGCGCCCCCACGGGGGCCCGAGAGGGGCGTCGTCCCCATCTGCCTTTTGTGCAGCCGCTTCGTGCTCGCTGGAGAGCCCCCACCTCAGATTGCACCGATATACCTAAGCCACCCATGCGATGCCGGCAATTTTTTAATACGACCCATCTCGTCACTATAGTCTAAATTAGGACACAATCGTGGCCTTATTAAATTTTCATACATAATCGCTATATAAACTATTTTTCTATGTTGCATCCGTAGTTAACTAAACTAGGACGTAGACGTGGTATCTTATCTCATAAAAACATACACTTGCGAGATTCGCGTCAGGGTAGACTTTGGCTGTTATTTATACATTTATTTTTAGTGTGGTTTTACATCCCAGCTTAAGTTCTAAATTCTCTACAACAAAGAAATGTAAATATATATCCGCTCATATTTTTTAACCTGCGTTTGTTTATAGGCCGTCTGAGAATTTGACTCAAACAAGGATTTAAACACACCTTTGTTGAATTTTAAAGGTTAATCTGATTTAGATGCACTCCTTAATTTTTTCATACTGGTACATATTTTTTTGATTTATTAAGCAGATTTATAAAAAAAAATTAAGATACTTCCATAGATTTGACACAGTCAGGTTTCAAATATCGATTTAAAAATGCACGATTTAGGTCTGAAATATATTACGTATAAATATTAGCATTTTTCATACCTTTGTTATTTGACGTGTATCCTGCATCCGACAGTGTAATATGCTACGATGCAAAATCCGTTCTAGAATTCTATTACATTGTGATGCTGGCGATAATAGCTTAAATTGTGTATATATATATTAATATATATATTTCTCGCATACGATATTAACCAGTGTCATGGCTTGTATGTAGCATACATATTTTTACGATAATGCAAGGTAGTCGCGAGTAAGCTAAGTTAGTACTTGAATTAAACGAAAACTATGAATTAAAGGATTTTTATGACACTGGTTAGGGGTATGTAAGTGTGAGAGATACAATACCACCTCATATTTATAAAAATACTCATGTGGTTGGTCGTTAGAATTATTTAATTTAATGCCATCTATCCTTCGTTGAATAAATAATTATAAACAAATAATGTAAATTCCACAAAACCTACTAAAATCATATTAAAATTAACCAGTGGCATGGCTGGTAGATAACATATATCAGTTTGATAATGTAAGTTAAAAAATTCGTCAAGGCAGATCGAAACCAACCGCAATGGAAAATAAATAGACCCCAAGCATTTAAAAAAATGGATTATTCTAAGAATAAAAATAGTTATTTATGATAAGCTTCATAATTTGACTTTGAATATGACGCGTAAGTGACGCGCGAACTCGACAATGTCCCACCTAAGACTGAGGATAAGCCGCCATCTCAAAGTTCTCACGGCACGTGTCACTAGTACGGTTTCACTCGCACTTTCACACCGTAATGGATGGCACCGAGAAAAAATCGCCCGTGGCAAATGAAGCGAATATTGAAAACAAATTGTGACATGTAGGATTTATATTAAAAGAGTTATTCGAGAAGAATAAAAAAACTTGGGGTCCCAAATAAACCCCATCGGCACGGCTAGGTTAATATTGTTTGCATACACGTCTTGGGAGTAAGTTAATTTTTTAATAGTAAGTCATCTTTAGAATATTTATCGAACCTTTATAAGGGTGAGGGGCGCTATTGATTTTTCTGTTATGCCTTCCATCCTTCGTCAAATAAGTAAATAAAAAAAACTGATTTGCTTATTTTTATTTATTTATTTATCTGACAACAGATGTGTGGCATTACATCTTCTTCATCAGGTGCCTTATCCGTTTTCGGACGTAGGCGATCTACATGTTTTTGTTTTTTCTCCGTATAATTGTCTATTTTTTATATTCCAAAGTGACATTCCTCATTGTGGCACTCGCATTCACTAACTAGCTTATATCAATAATATCAATTACTCGTTTAGTTCAATCGCGTTTAATTACATAATCATAATAGATAATTGGTACCTAGAAGTCATGACAGTGACATGTTCTTTTTTATAGATTTATAAAAATGGGATAGAAAATTATCTTATATTCACTCCCTGAATATTGAATTAATTAAGCAAAAAGTTAACCTATCTAAGGTCATGTTTTGTTAATGAAATAAATATTAATGTTATTCTTATATTCAACTATTGTTTTGGACGCTGAACCTTGTGTTAAATAAATACACACACCGGCTGTGTAGCACCTAATTTTGTAAACCCGTAAATTTTTAAGTCGAAAAGATCTGAGCACACTCGGAGCTGAAAAGCGCAATTAAAGCCGCATCAAAGCCAACCGCACAATCACATCAGCCACCACTGTTTCACATTCCGTCTCGGCCCTGTCCCCATGAAATATAAATTTGACACGTGACGGCGCCCCGCGACGCCCGCTTCGATCCGGCAAACAAAGGCGTCGCGCTATGTGCTGAAAGGCTTTTCATAAACATTCCCCGGCTGAAATTCGCACCGACACAATTCCGCATGCCGCGTGATCCATGGAGACGGCTACTAATAATAGGCCGCCGGGCGAGCGCCTAGACATGTCCTCGCCAGTAATTTCCCCCACGGCCCATAAACCGGGATGACACTCCGCTTTTATTTGTGTGTACACCTGCGAATGGCGGACAAGCGAATAACTATGCTAATTGTCAGAATTACTAGCCTAAATATCTTATGTACAATGATACGTCTCGCGCAAATATACCGAGTTACTTACAGGATGTATGAAGTAAACTAGCTCTATGTTTTATAACTAATTAGCACGGCTCTCAAATAATTAGTTGCAAAACTCTACGCAGAGTAAAATGACATATCAGCCAAGCGTGCATTACTACAAGTACTTCGTTTTTAGTTAGGTACAAATGTTTCTAGTATTTTATTTATTAATTTTCTATATCACCGAAAAATAATTTTAATTTTTATTTTCGTATTTAAAAATAAAAATAAAAAAATATTTGCTAGGAGCTAAATCCGGACTGTATATTGGAGGATTTAATCTCTGGACACCACAGTGCTGAATAGCAGCTTTCACAGTAGTTGCGGTGTGCATTGTCGTGCATTACCATCACTCTCCACGACAGCCTTCTGCAACTTTTTTCTATTTTGGCATCCTTCACATTGTGCAAAAATAACATATAATAACCACTAGATGTATTTAGTTTTTAAAAATTGGCTAGAAAAACCTATATATCCGTATATAATAAATAATTATATTTTGTGTAATAATAATAAAGTGGATATTAAAAAGTATCGGGGATAATTATTTGATAATGCTTCTAATATTTTTTTTTCTGCGTCAATCCAACACAGATTTTTTTATACAAGAAGATCAGTAAGACCAGATGCTGTATTAGCTATAAAACCAAAAGATTTTTAGCAAACAGCTTAAACCAAGTTTTTTTATTTAATTAAAAAAATATCTTTTTTGAATCAGATATCCGATCAAATTCTTATTCGTTTTCCCAATGAATATCTCTTTTAAAAAATATATTAAGAGTAACTAATAGATTCGACTAAAAGTTGACAGTGTGGAACGGGTTAAGGATATCATTTAAGGTATCATTTAATCTCAAAAAATCATTTTTTATCAAAAGGATATTTCTAAAATATTATGATGATTGTATTTTTGATAATGAGTTTTTCCATTTTCTTATATTTTAAAGGAATACGAGCACACCATAAAAAATACTACAGACATCTATCGAGTCACTAAAGAAATGTCTTGCACATTTCCGAATGTTGAAATATTTCTTTTTTTTAACAATTTCTACATTTAGAAGATTCCTAATTACCTTACGTCAAAAGAAAGTTCGTTTTCTGAACTTCCGAATTGACGCTGCCAAAATAATTGACGAATTTATGTAAAAAAGGTGTAAGTTACGATATTTTTCATTAATCTCATTTTTTGTTATTATTTTAATGAGGGTTTTCTTAATACATTTTTCCTTAACCTTGATAGTCCCGATACTTTTACACTTGATTTGATCCGCTATAGGAGAATTGCGGTATTTTTAGAGCAGTAGGGGTGACATTTGAATAGTTTTAAAATTAAAGGGTTTATATTTTTGAATTTCGAAAGGGAATTAAACGAAGCAAAAACAAGAATTTTAATATAATTATATTAAAACTCTTGTTTTACTTTCTAGAGGTACAATTTGAAGGTCGCTACGCAAGTCAGCATTCCTGATGAACCACGGGGCGTTGACCATTTGTCTGAGTAGTATATTAGTTTTACACTGAATTTTAAAAATGGGATGTGGTGAGGCGGAACCTCAGATTAGAGAGGAATATTCTATTATTGGGAGGAACTAAAATGTAAATGATTTTTTTTAAGAACTAATTTATTTTATTATCTTATAGTTTAAAGAATAAAATTGAGTTTTTCAGGATTTATTTTATTTGACCATTTTTCCGTTTATATTAAAATTCCTACAGTGATTTGACATAAGTGGATCTTGTGTGTTTGCATAAGCATTATCTGTATAAAATGCTGTAATTATGGTGCTGTATATTGGTAGAGATCGAGATATCGCTGATAAAATTGTAACTACAGTGAACCCCCCTATAACGTCGGGATAGGTTCCACGTAATAGGGGGGGGGGGGACGTTATAGGGGGTTAAGGTTTTTCAATTTTATTTTTTGATTTAAAGGAAATTAGTAAATCAAACATTCCATTTTTTTTTTTTTTTACGTGTTAACCAGCGCAAATGACTAAGCTCGCGCGATGAGCGATATCCTCTCGTATTTTGGCTGACGTAATCTTACTTAAATTTTATAAAATGCGCTAGCATATGATGAATAAATGTAATAAAAACTATTCCGGGAATATGTTTTATTCCAACCACTAAGTATAGATTAAACATCAAAGTCGACGCATTTGGAAATAATTGTGTAGGGAATATGTGTGAAATTAGATCATATCAATTAATAGAAGTTTAAGAAGGTATGCACGTATATTACATAATCAAATGGTTTAAAAAAAACGTAAGCATCGATATATCTGATTATAATTCGTTCCATGGATATAAAATTAGAAAATATTTTCTTACTGTATCGTGTTGAATATGCCTGGAATGTGAGTAACCGTGCCGATAGCCTCGTTCCGATGAATCGCAAATATTTTTATTTAGTTTCGCCGGATGCGTTTATGTCGATTTAGTTTCAAGCGATCCGGGGCTACATTATGTCATTGCGCTAACGTTATAGGGGGGTTCGACGTTATATGAAAAAACCGCCGCAAACGTTATAGGGGGGAACGTTATATGAGAGGACGTTATAGGGGGGTTTACTGTAGTATTATTCGTATTTTAAAAGCATGAAGAAAGGATACGTATCTCTTATCTATCGATGCTTAACATTCGTAGTACTTAGAACTCAAAACGTGAAACGAAGTACTGTTTCCTCAATTTTGTTTTAATGTATTGTATGAGTTATCACATACTATTCTAACAGTGTTTAGCTGTTATGTTTTAATATACAGTATTTTAAGACTTCCCGGAAACGGAACGATTCCATTACGAGATGCAAATTGTACAATTCCGTATACATTTTCAGGAACCGTATCATGTGTTACTGGCAGTGTATAAATCAACTTGTAAAAGCAAATGCAGTGTTGCATTGAGCTTCTATACCGAGAATTTTTCACTGCATAATAAATTGATATATTTTCGAAATATACTGTCGCGTTTAAATATGAATGAAAATGAAATCATTCATGTTCGAGGGAGCCGTGTAACATACATTATTCATGTCGTTAACTTCGATAAAAAGTTTGGGCCCGCCGTACACATCTGTATTTATTAATTTTCAGGTACGTGTGTTTACAAACATTAATTAAGGAACATGTTTTAATCGAGCCGGTGCACATTTGGGAACGATGGTCAGTCCCAAATTCAATAAAATTCCATACCTGTTCGTATTATTGCTGTTGAAAACTCGGTTTCACTGACAAACTTTGTGTATTATCAGTGTCCAGCGCGCCGGTATTAATTAGCGTGTAGCGCAAAATTTGTACCGTGACAATGTTGTAATACTCTGGCGATTCGAACATCATATGTGCATGTGTGGAGAAAACATTTATTTTTAATATTAAAATTGAATTAATACCTCTAAAAATTTTCAGCTGGCAACATTCCAGAACTGTGATTTATCCCTGAGACAAGTTTTCAGATGATAAATCATACTTGAGCTTTTAAAATAAAAGAAATTAATACTTAAATGAAATAAGCTCCAGTAGAATATATAATAATATATACTTTTTCTCTTTGAATTAATTTAAAACTGTGGTATAAATTATTTTATTGCAATTATTTCATTTTTACAGTTGCTACATATGATCTGCTGATTTTTTTAATGGTATAAATGCTTAAATATGTATATAATTATATATTTAAAATTCTCTGTGTCTATTGATTATGTATACGAAAATATGAATATAATTTATATTTATTAATCTTGAGTTTTACTCTGCGCGATGTAGTGTAAGAGCGATGTATGGTTACCAGCGCTACCAGCGTCAGGTATTGGATGGATGCGGGGCGGTAGCGGAGTGCGGGGGAGTCTCACCGCTAGGCGCCGTGTCGTGCTGCAGTCATACTGACAGCTTTTTTGAGCCACGTACCGCTTGTCACTTATTTTTATTATTTAATATTTTTACTTCAGCTTATTCTTTTATATTTTAAATAAAATATAAGGATAATATATTTTTTAATTTTTAATATTCCTCAGCACCCTCAAATATACCCACGAACCACCGCTGAATATATCCATTGTAAAGCTTTTATTCTAGCTGTTATAACTCGTCAAAAAATGTTAGATGATTAACTTTTATCCGTTCAACTTTCATATAAATATAAGCTTTCGAATTATGGGCTCGATTCTGATTCAACTAACGACTTCAGTTAGTTATGAAAAGGGTTGACCTTTTTATGCTTAAGGCTTTCGTCCCCAACACTTATATTTTGAGAGCACTTTTATCGATACCAAAAAAAAACGTTTTAAAGTTTTTCATCTCTGTTCAACTAAAAAAAATCGAATATTTTTTCATCAATTTTTAATTCAGCGACGTTAAAATTCAACTGCAAACATTTGAATGTATTTTCCGCGGACCCTAACGCGCATTAAATCGTCCATACACTTTTCGCATTGTGACACGCGCGGCCGAAAATTAAAATTGCAAATTCACAGTCGTCATACGTAACCCCTTTAATGTCCTTATTAATATAATTTAGCCTAGGACATGAACAAAAACCGTGACATGAATATGTATGGCGTTAAAAAAGCGGGCTTTTCCTGGCGGAGAGCGGAGGCGGGGGGGGGTTAGGGGGGAGGGGAAAAGTCTGAATGCAACAGTCGCCCATTCACTTGACCCGAACTTTTTACGACGCCATTTCAAAAGGCTGAATGGCTGTTTACCCTCTCCTTGGGCCTTTGTGACGCGAAAGCGTTTCGCTTCCCGCTTCGCTCGGCTCGGGGTTGCCAGACTTTGTCGCCGTAATTGTACAGGATGAAAGGGCAACCCTGGAGAACCGCGCGGTGATTTAAATTCCCTCGTACATCAACGAACGTCACCGGAAATTTATTTTCACGAGACTCGGGACGTTGGCCACGAAATTTTAAATCGTCAGGTATACTGGTACCCCAATTAAACACTGGCAGTGAGGGCTTGTTCTTGTTTTCGCGCCATAGGTGATGGCTATCCTTTTTTTATATATAAATCAAAATCGGACGTGGAGATATAAATCGTATAAATTTAATTCCACTCTAGTATCTGAATAAATTTTGTAATTTTTATATAAACAATAGTAAAATACTTTTTTCAGAGATATAATTTGATATATGTTTGTTCAATCAATAATATTATAAGAGCATAACCTACAAACACTTATTATTTAAATGATTAGTCCCGATCTATTATCCAAAAATCAAGACCATCTTTAAAAAGACGCATAAAAAATCTAGGTCTAATCAGTACACAGTGCAGTGCAGTTATACTTGAAGCGTAAATTAAATAAGATATACTTCAGACATCGCATTAACTATCCCATAATAACAAAAATTAAAAAATACATGTGAAACTATTACTGATAACAAGACAAAGAATTTAGAAGGTTCTATCACAGCGTCTATATTTTATATATACACAGACTTTGCTCCATCTGATTATTACCGATCAGTTTGCAAGGTCCATTGAGTATAACTGAAAATATATATGTACATGTAAAATTAAGTTTATAACTCTGGAACAATAATTTTATACATTCTTAACCAAAAATATTTATTTTATTATATTATTTATTTAAAAATGGATAGATACAATAAAAAATAATTCTAAAGTGACAACTACCCTTATGAATGTTTTTTTTTAGATACGGTATTGATTAACTCACACTCCCTCTTGGCCAGTGCCATAAATAATTCCTAAAATTCTTGGTTTCAACGGAACTTTAACCTATATGAAAAGATATAACATTTACTTTATTATGATACTCAAATTTCGACGCTTCAAGTCCTCTTTCTTTTTATGAAAAATATTCTTAATAATAATATTTGGAACATCCTTCAATATTATAATGCCAGTTTGAGTATTACAGTTATAAGTTCTTATCAATAATTTTTTTTTCAACAAGCTTTTAAATTAATATGAACAACGGAATAGTATCATTTGAATATAATCAATTGAAAAAAACTTTTAAAATATTTTTAATATATAAAAATACAAGATGAAATCATCCTGGCCTATGTTATACAGAATTCCTAAAAATTTTAACTTACACGTTTGTTAACTCAGTCGCGATTATCTTAGACAATCATAATTGATTGTTATTACTTACTAGCCATGACACTAATTGGTAGTCATAATTTTATTGAAAAGCTGCTAAGTATTGTAGATAGAAATGATCAATTCATCAATTATATCTTAAATAATAATTTAATGTTAAAATTTATAAAAAAAAAATACTATTAATATGATAAAAAAATTGTCTATTTTTTGTTTATCTCGAGATTGTCTCCTCCAAAGTAGTCTTAAGATCATGCCTGAGCAAACTACGACTCGAAGGCCATTTGTTACCAGAGTCAAGTTTTTCTCATCACGCAAACCTATAATCGTATAGCTAAAATTTTGACTTTTTCTAGCTTTTCGTTCTTTTTAAATTAAAATTAAATAAAACATAACAGTGTACATAAATTTATCAGTGCAACAAGAAAAAAGACTTAAATTTTGAAAGATGTGATTCAGTTTCATTCGTCCCATTCAATTATTATTAGTTAGAAAATATGTCTGTTTTATCTTGTTATTGATTTTGTGATGATAATAAATAGTGTTTACGTAGAAAAAACTATAATATTTACGGGCCGTAGTATTAAAATTATTAATGCGGCCCTTTAGTTAAAATGTTTGATCAGTCCTGCCTAAGATACATAGCGATTCTAACTTTATCTCCCTAGAGTTGACAAAGCAATGTCCTTTCATGTCTAATCTCTGAAAATATATAGAAATGGCAGTGTCCAGTGAACACGGAGATTAAAGCAATAACACAGTGGTAATTTTTGACAATTATTTTCTTCACATTTTCCATTTTCAGCCATGGTAAAATACGCCAGCAAATGTACCAATAATACAAAAAAACTTTAAATAATAAAAAAGTAGCTGATCAAATCCAATGATTTTATAATTGTTGTTAGTTCTCTTTTAAAAATAATAATATTGAGATGTATTTTTATCACCGTTCATTCATTTGTGTGTATGTAGCCATAGTTCTGAAATTTCAATACTTTGTTCATCAGCAGCTCCCTCCCGCCGACATTGTTTGTATTCAGTGTTTCGTGCTAATTTCAAAGCTTTAACTTTGCCATGAATTAATCTAGGAAAACTTTCCGATACGAAAGTATGCTTTTGTAAAGCTCTTTGTTCAAATTTATGACATCACAAAGCTGCAGTTTTATATTTTTTATTCTGAAAGAGCGAGCAGGTGTCGAATGAATCTGGGTCACGTGAAAAGCCCTATGATATTTTTTTGC
Source organism: Philopotamus ludificatus (assembly GCA_022495035.1). Classification (NCBI taxonomy): domain Eukaryota; kingdom Metazoa; phylum Arthropoda; class Insecta; order Trichoptera; family Philopotamidae; genus Philopotamus; species Philopotamus ludificatus. Next base: position 25,069 of record JAGXCT010034789.1, read on the forward strand.
AAAAATTGAATGTAATTGTATCGGACATATTTCGACTACATATTCAGCTTTGGCTTAACGGTACCGTCAGTTTTCATTAGCAAGAAGTATTTTAAATGCAAATTTTTATATGTATTCTATAATAAATGAAATATATTATAAGATGAAAGCAACTTACATTTTTTAATAAATTACATAATTCCGTTAAAAGGCTTTAAAGAAGACGGATTTTCAATTTTATAATTTGTTCTTTTCGAATCTTAGCTGCTGACAACCGCAGGATTTTGCCATAACGATTCGGTGGTTGCCATTATAAAATATTTCACGGCGAGTAACTTTTCATTACCATTTTATTAGTTGGTATTTCTTTGAATTATAAATAAACGCTAAAAATATTTCGCCTCGTTTATAGAAATCGTGACCCTGCGACATGATTGATTCCCAGCCGGCACTTTTATAAGCTGCCGTCCGTTGCCGAAAGCAATTTCGAATAGGGAAAGATTGCCAAAAATTGCGGGAATTTCGGCACATCGTTTTCCCGAAATAGTCCCCGACCACTCGACAGTCCATTGTTACGTCGGGGGTGCAGCGGCGCCTCTTCCCATGAATAATTCACGGTCTGTCACATACGACCGTGACTTAATCACCGTTGCACAATGGACCAAATCGAAAAAGACTACAAACGATACGCACCACACAATCGAATAACCCTAAACATTTTCAAGTCAATTAAAAACTAGCGAGTATTAAAATAATCGTTTTTAAAACAAAGTATTGAAATATCCCTCTCTCAAATGCATCTCAAATCAATAAAAACAATAAAAGAATAGCTTTCAAACCCCAGATTTATAAACATGTTAAATCGACATTATAATTAGATATTAATACCGGTTTTGTTTATTAATATTTTGGTTAGGTTAGTTCTTAAGTAGACATCATATCTGACAGCTCAACATAACAAGGCAGTGTTGCTACCTTCAGTCGATGTCGACGATCAAAATAATTATTTTCTACTAAAATAATACTTCGAGACTATATTTAACTTTGAATTTCAACTCTATATAGTCTAAATTTAAGCCAGTGTTTATTAAAGCCATTTAACAATTGTCTGGTTTTTGTTGTTGGGAAATCAACAAAAATATATTGATAATTTAAACAATGATTAAAAAATTGTTCAAAATTATATATATATATAAGATTGTAAAAAGAATTTCAAAAAATATTTTTATTACGTTCTTAGGGTTTTAAGTATTTGCAGTAAATTAAAACAATAAACAACTGAAGCAGGAGTTTATATTCGTATTTTATTTAGATGAGATATTTTCATGGCATAAGTATTATCTATTTTTAAAGCTGATATAAAACACAGAAAGCGCATTTAGCTCGAATTATATTTTCACTGAATATCTACAAATGTATTGACAGATTCGTCACGGCGGCTTGTAAACAACCGCGTCATACGAAGGGGGTCTATTTATAATTCATCATCAATATTGTAATCTTTTTCTGTCTGTATAAAAAAACTATATGATGAAAAAACTTTTAAGAAGTGAAAACACCTTATGATGAGCTTTTGTCAGAAAGCTTTTTAAAGAGAAGGGATAAATTATTTATTTTATAGATCTTTTTTGCGTGTTTTATCTGTTTTCCGAGGTAGGTAAGCTATTGAAGTTTTTCGTATTTTTATATTTTTATTAGTAGCGAGCTGAAACTATACTTGGTCAAAATTCCACGATTTTTTAGTATCTAGAAACTTCTGCTCCTTGTAAAGAAATTGATTCATTAAATGGAAAAGAGATTTAATAAATTACAATGAAAAGTGTGCATTGTTTCTTAGAAAATTTTAAACTGAAGTGAATCTCCGTTTTTAATTGTTTAAAAGAACTGATATCAAAAAAATATTTTTAAACCTGTTTTCAATCACATAAAAAGTTTCTAATAAATTATAACATCTTGTTTTGTTGGAATCGGGTGGGTCGTTAGATATTTTGCATCAGTGAGCTCTTATTCGTTCACTACTTTAAATGTCTTTTATAGAAATTTTAAATAATTCGAACATAAATTCTGGGAAATAAAAACGGAAAATTAGCGAGAAACTAATAAAAATGGAAAACGTGAGTTCCGGGAAAGAAAAAATGGGGTTTCACTGTATTATTAAAAGCATTATTTCTTCGAAAATATTATACATTTTATAGTGAAGGCTAATTACTTTAACAACCTAATATAAAGGTATAATATATTGAATGAAATTAGTGTTTATTGTATAAACTTAATTTAAAAAATAGATCATATTTAAATTAAGAATATCATTACTATGCAGTGACTTAGAAACTAAGCTAAGAAACAATTTATCTTCGACAATTCTTTTTTTATTTAATAAACCATCTATTTTGTAATATCACATTAATTTGTTTATTATATGATTAGAGTAGTTAATCAGTACTTGATCTTGTAAATACCTTATTAGGTATTTCTCATGTCGATATGCTTTTACTCTTTTATTGATATGGTATGAATGTCGAGTATTTGTGTAAATTCTTCTATTCACCGCGTATCCCGCATACCATCAGTTTTTGATCGGGGCTCGGTTTCGACAAAAAAAAACCCACACAGCCTATTTCCATCCCCGTCATACACACACGTAACTTAACCCTTTGCTACCCCTATTAAATTCGGTCCGATTCGATCCCGGTCCCGCGGGTGACCGTGGCCTCGGAACTGACAAAGGCAACTAAGGTAACGCGGTGACGAGTGTCTTACCAGTTCCCGTGGGACGTGTGCACAATTCCCGCACCAATTCAATGCCAATAATTATTTGTAGGAATTTCCGGCGACTAGACGTGCCAAAAATTGTACACGCTCAATACACGCGCACACTTTTTTTTTGTTAATTAAGAAATTACGTTTAATGTGCAATTACGTCGCCCATTGTATTATTCGTCATGACTGGATTTGTTCACTCGATGTAATTATACGTTCAAAGGCAATGTGAACGAAACTAAGTGCTGCCGGTATTAAAATAATTACCGAAGATGAATTTGCTAAATTCGGATTATACGGCATATGAATTTCGTCCAGTTGACCAGATTTAATCACGAAAACGAAAATTTCGTAGAGCATTCGCGGAGCTTTTCATTGGGGAATATTCTCTGAATATTCAGCGATACATAATGCCCCGAAAGGTATACACTTGACGCCATTTATTCTCCATAATTAAATTAGATTCATTACGGCGATGAAACTACACAATCTCCATGACAAAATGGCACTTTGCCGCGCGATCTGCTTCTGTGGATAATATAAATTACCACATAAATATGTACATTAACATCGTAAAGATAAGAAAATATTGCCTTTATACTGCACTCGCCGAACGTTAAAATCCACCACCGTTGCTATTGTTATATATATATATTTTTAAGCGGTTTAACGACTACGCTTTATATAAGGACGATATTGATCCAGGAGAAATTGTATTTAAATAAAATAATATATTTTGTTTCTGTTGTATATTTCTAATAAAGCCATTGCTAAATATAAAGCACTTTGTTTAAGCAAATGTTAGCAACAAAGCAATAACACAAAAAAACACATACAAGTAGTCTTTGTGTCACGACAAAAAATACGCAGAACACGTCGTAGATATCTTTAGGGAAAACAATAATATTTTCTACTGTCTCAACTGTTAAAAAAATCAAGATTTCCCTATTAAGCGTTAAATTTAATCTTTAACAATGCACCAGGTTATTCACTGCACTTTTACATTTATTTACATTAGTTTAACCCTTTCCACTCTGATCATTTTTGGTCGAATCTGCGTTCTACTCTTATTAATTGTATTTTACGAATATGTAAAAATAGATTTTCATTTGTAAAATGAATAAGAAACATCTATAGGGTTTGATCTGATATCCGATTCAATAAAATTCAATAGAAAAAAAACCTGGTTTAATTTTTTTGCTTAAAAATCTTTTGGGGCAATGTGTTTGGCCAACAGATTAGAAAAGATTAAGTGGTGTATTTATCTTTTAATGTTACTAGTGTTAAAAAACATATAGACCAGAGATCTGTTGACATAATTAAAAAAATAAATTTTACCCAAAATATCCCTAAAAAAAGGATAATTCCTTTTAAAATTTTTGATATACTCTTAAAAATTTAAAATGTAAGAATAAATAAAAAAAGTGGACTAATCGAAAATGTTTTGTAAGATCTTACAAATGATTTGTTGGACTCTGATTGGACTTTGATAAAAAAATAAAAACTTAAATGCTTGAAGAAAAAACTTAAGCAAAAACACCCATATTAAATTAAATGGTTATAGTTTTTGACCAAACGAACAATAAAATACAATAAATTGAGAAAATAATAATAGATTCTGAAAAATGTACTGCCAAATTAAGAAAAACCTTGCCTTCGACTAAAATTTTAAATAAAATTTGAATTGAAAAATATAATGTTTTTTTTAATCGGATATTAAATCAAACACTAAAGATGCTCTTTTATTTATTTTTCCAATGAATATCTCTTCTAATACATTTATAAAAAATATATAAAGAGAGTAACTCATAGATTCGACTAAAAGTGGACACAGTGGAAGAGCTACAAGTAGCCAATATTATTATAATATTTATTACTAAATAAATTGGGAACTTGGTTCTGAAGATATCATTATGTTTTTTCATATTATTGTGGAAAACCGATGAATGAAGATCTGATAAAAATCGAATAATATTAAGTTGTGGGGGAATACCGTATTTCAATTTTTTCACAAGGAGCAAGAGCTTCTAGACACCGTAAAAACTCTAGAATTATTAGTGAGTAATTTAGACACATCATGACATCCCGAATGACAAAGTATTGCCTTCTACGAACAACCAGGGAGGGAAAAGTGGAAGGTAAACTGTGGTTGGGAAGTAAGAAGCTATCGTGGCTCCGAAGTATTCGCAATTGAACCAGACGAATTGTCCCAGAAGAATTTTTGCAGCTCTTTAAAGATAGTCGTATTTAAGGGAAGAAGACAAATATCAGTAGATCTACGTCCAAAAATATTCACATCAATCATTTGAAAACTACAATCAATTTATTTGAGGAAAAGGAAATGACTTATTCATATTTTTTTTGCGAAAAAAAATCATGTTGAGATTATTTATTATTATAATTATTAAATTTTAATACAAAAAGTAATGGACAATAAGTTATGATATAGCATTAATTTATATTATTTTAAATGACACCGTAGTATGTTAATCTTTGCAACATATTTAGCTAGTATTAAAATGACATATAAATCATTGTTTATGGTACAGTATGGGGTCTAAGATATTATTTATAGGATAATTTCCCATGAAAAGGATATAAAGCCTAGTAATAAATTTAAATTTTAGCTAAATATTCTACGTAAGCCGTTTCTAATACGTAAAATTTAAATATAACGGCGTCATAATTAGATCAAACCGTAATTTAGCATAATCTTAATTAAAAACAATACGGCCTGATTTTCGATTGATTCGCAGAAATTTGTATGGACGCCTTAGAATCCGCAATTTAATTAATCCGAATCGAAATTCCTGCGGCATTAATATAAATATGCCATCGGCATTTCAGACATTTTGCAAATCGAATTATTTATGGATTTGGAAAAGTTAAAGCTTGACCAAATTATAAATTTCGCAAAGTCTCTGGCCAAAGCCCCCGTCGCGGTGCACATTAATCCTTCCGGTGTGGTGGTTGGAGCAGTTTACTTCCGCAACATTCACTTCGGATACACTCTGGTCGTAAAATTCAACGCGGAATTGCCGAGGATTACTGTAGAAGAATTCTGGCGCGAAACTCGATTAAAATAATTCTTTGAATATTCATATTTCTGAAAATCGGAAAATTTGCATTGTTTGCTATTTAGACGCGGAAGCGTATTTATCTTGGGCGGCTCGCTTCCGGGGATGTAAATATGCATTGCGACGCCAACAACGCAACTGGAGTTTCAAAATATGGACGTCTAAAAAAATAAAATGGAATAATAAAATTTTGATTTCAATTTCATCAGAAAAATATGGCTTGTTATTAAAGATATCAGGTGGAGGCCGTTTTTTATTTTATTTTAATATAAAGATTACATGAATAAAGAATCTTAAAACTTAAATATTTATATAAAATTAAATGAAAAAATTATGGAATTTAAATATTATAGTTATAAAATGGTATCAGGTGCTGAATTGGGGTAGAACGCACAGGGGCTGCGTACCGGTTTTTAAAATTAACCTATGATGGCGTTCCATTCCAATATATTGTTTTAGTGTTTGGTTTAAATAATAAATAATGTGTTTGACTGCTACTAATTATATCCAAAAATATAAACTACATATTTATACACAAAAATATAGTTTGTAAAATTATTAAATGATTTCTAGCTTTAAAAGTTTCATTTTCTTTTACCTATTCAATTATTTTAATTAATTTAAGCGTTCATTTAATCCATATTCTTTCTAACGTCCAGTCAAAAATTATCAATGAAAATAAATGCTATTATTTAATTTATTCTACAACCCTAGACAAGTTTATTGACCTCTTTATGCTATTTTAAATATGACTTCGTGCTTAAGCCCCTTTTAACGTTTGTGTTTAATTATTCTGAAAACTCCGTCCCAAATGTCTTATCAGAAAACTATTAATAATTTAATGTTTATTAAATTAAATTAATATTACTATTTGTGATTGATGTTGTCACTAATCACAACATCACAAAGTATTGATAGATTTTAATTAGATAAATTTAATCAATATATTAATATTTATTGTAAAAATCGTTTTAAACAATTTGAACATTCTAAACTTATTGTTTTGCAATAATTGTTATGTCAAGAGCAGAGAAAGTTTTAAGATTTAATAAAAGCAGTCAGCTCTTCTATAGCTCAAAAAACGAGCCCACGCTATAGAAACCCGCGCTATACAAGTCTTGTAAAGTCAAGGAAACTTGGTTTAGAAGTGTTAGATTATGTTGTCAACAAAAGGGCACACATCTTTATTTCGTGCGCGAATTTATTATACATATATGTACAAAATATGTAATTTTACCTTTAAAATTTAAGCTATAGAATAAAGCGCTATATTGAACTCGTTAATATTTATATTTGTATAAAATTTGTGTGTCCTTAGTCTGCGGGGGGACATCGCCGGATGTGCGTGTCATTTACGAATCATATTGATTAGTAAAACAATCAAAAATATCTACCAAATTTTGATGCATATCTGGACCTATTTTTATTTTTAGAATAATCGCTTTTTTTTCTAAAAGTCATTGATGAAGAATTCATCAATATCTTGACTTGAAATGCTTGGGACCTATTTTCCAATATAAATAGTCCTCTTTCGAACGACTAGGTTGTTTTTAAACCGCCGTGACGAATCGGTTAAAAGAGTTTTTGAGAAAAATCAAAAACTTGGGGTACCCAAAATACCCCATCCGCATCATTAGGTTAATCTTTTGAACTCTAATGTTTTTTCAAAAGCTTGCCAGTAACTCCTATTTATATATTATAATTATAACTGTATAATTACATTATAATTATATTTTAACTGGCTATTTTCTGCAAATTTGCTAAAAATTATATTTAAGATAAAATCATTGGATAAAATCACTTGGGTGAGAGCCTGGTTTTCTATCACACGCTTCGCAGAAGAAGGTAGTTTCTCGTCTTCCTCCAGCAATTTTTCGATTTGAACATACCATGCAGTCCTTATGTTTCTTGGGATTACTGTAATTCACTGTAAATAAATGTCCCAGTCCTTATCCTAAACGTTGTTCTTCACCCAAAGCTCTTGGCTGAATTTTTTTTTGTGCTTCCTATATGCTTGTCTCCCTTTTTTACATTCCTTTGTATAAAATGGTGGAGCTTTATAATACTAGTCCTCAAAGCCCCAAAAAAAAATAATTCCCTTCTTTTACAGCTTCTAAAGACGACGTCGAACTCTAAAATTCTAATTCTATAGTAATCCTTTATGCTTTATCAGCTAAGCCAGCACAAGAGTATTTTTTTTTCTAAACGCTATTTTACTCCCAATTACTTATCTTGTTTTTTTTATATCTTTGGGTAATCCCTTTCTATTCGTCATAATTGTTCCTGTTAAGTAACATTTTTTCTTTAGCAATTCTTCTTCAATACCCCTTGCAATCAGGAATATGCTGTTGCAAGTTGTTGAATAAATGTAACACAATTCTACTGGTAAACGTCAAGCTTGTAGTCTTAACCTTTGTCCCTTGATTCCCTATAGCTCTATGGAAATGTTGAGGATGTGTTTTACAATTTATAACTCCCAACAGATGTTTGATATATCTCTGTTGGGCCCCACTCGGCCAAGAAACCCCTAAGTAATGGGTTTTAGTTGCAGTAACCTGGTAAGTGTTTCCAACATAAGATTAAACAAGTATTTCTCCGCAATTGTCACAAAAAACATCAAACCGTCTCTTAATTATTTTAAAAACGACTCAAGTAAAAAATGTCGAGGTGACCTCGACATAGGAGTTAATTTATGTTGCCAATCTAAAAAAATTCTATGAATTCAATCACTGTAAACACGGTTTTTATGTATGTATCTTATTATCGGCATATAATTTATGCTGAAACTAGATACTGAATTTTATTTGTTTAATATTACATGTAACGGAATTTATCGCTGAAACGTGGTGTAGATCCACAGGTTACATTGATACGATTCAGATACACCGGATGTTCGGAAACACGTCACCAACTATCCAATTCTCTAGCTGGATTTATGCAAATATTTCAACTGGGTCATTAGAGGGTCCTCAGCCGGCTAAATTCATATCGATGCCGCTCAAAGGGCTCTGCGTCAGTGCCAGAACGTCCCAAGTACGAGGTCTTACTGTCGACTTGCAAAGCCCCGGTGATTATCCGGGAGCTTGTCGGCTTTGAGGTCGTGTCGGAGCAGTGTTGCTTTGAAATTGTATGCACAGTTGAAAATGAAGCTTTTAGCAGGTGAAAAGCACTAGATCTCAAGCTGGGAAGGTAAACACTCGAGCAGCTGCCACACGACGATACGCCGAGGACTTTGCCGCATTTTCATTTTTATTTTTTATTTCGCTAACGAAAAATAATTTCTGAATATTCCGCAATCCCCGAAAGCAATCTGCGCAGAGGCGAAAAAAAAATATTTTTTTCAGTATACGTCAAAATTCTGCAGTATACGCTATTCAAAGCCCCTGACCTTCTCGCGATCTTGTTATCCCATCCAATTTTAAAATTTACTCAAGATAAAATAACATTAAGATAAAAGGATAGCGAGATTTTGTTATGTAGATTCGCTTGTTCCGTGCTAAAAGTTTCATGTGCTTAATTGTCTGAAGATCAACGGTACAGAATTTATTAGTTAAATTTTAAATTAACTATAACGAGCTTGCCCGAAATAAATAATTAGATTTAATCCGCACAATATATAAATATGTATAGTCTCCAAAACAAATGTTTATCTTTGGTGTTATTCAACTTCAAAATGTCTATAATAATTATTACAATAATATCTGAAGCTTTGGCATAATAACCTATTAACCTATTTCAGATCGGTCTTAAAATTAAATACGCACGTACTGAATAAAAGCAGGGGAGAGAGAGAGATACAAATTAAAATATTCAGAAACCTTCATCAACACTAATCAAGGATAATTGTTCAAAATGAATTATATAGCATCTTCCATCAAAAATGGGATAGTATTGATATTGAACACAAATCGTTTGATAAATTTAAATCATGCTTTATTTTTGATACATTTTTAAGATCATTTATGCATATATTGCAGGGTCAACAATCAGCTCTAGACCAAAACATATGTACACAATAATTGCATAGATTCTGTGAATTTTAGAATCCCATTATGGAGCACTCTGTTCTAAACCCAGGAATACATCTGCTAATTAACTGTGAGGTTTTAAATAGTCCCATGGCTGCAAATGCCTGCAGTTTCATGACTACTGATACCTGGGTCGTGAACTCATAAAGTAAAAAAAAAACTGCTGCTTAACTTTAAATAAACATATAATTACATACATAATTACTCTGATGCTGTACTTCAGCAAAAAAAAAGTGTTCTGTTGAACCATTGCTCTAATTCCGTGAAACAAACAATAATCCCCTCATGAATAATAAAATAAAAAACATCTTACTTTTAACTGGAAACACGGATTCCATTTCTAATTGTGATGTCAATTTTATAAGTTAAAATGTGGCCCTTATACTGGCATTGATTCTTGTTAAAAAAACTAAATCTAACTAAAATCCTGAAACCTTATTATGAATAATCCATTTTGGCCTTTTAGAATAATCCATGCCCGTCATATTGATTTGTTAAAAAAATTAAATTTATTAAAATTCTGAAACTTATTATGAATAACTATTTTTATTTTTAGAATAATTCATGTTTTCTAAAAATGAAGAAATCGTCAATATCTTGACTTGAAATGAATATATTTTCCATTATAGATAGACCCCAATCGTACGACGCGGTTGTTTTCGAGCCGCCATGACGGATCGGTTAAATACAGTACAATACTAATTTTCCGGGGTATATTGGAGTGGGACCACATAGATAATCTAAAAATACGGATAATCCGAACTATGAATTTTCACTTCGTTTCAAAATACAATATTATGTAAACATATTTAAATTAAAATTTTATTTTAACATGGTTACAAGAATCATTCAAGAATCTTTTAATGATTTTCTAATTTTAGTTAGAATTTTCTCAAGGAATATTATATCCTTTGTAGTAGAAAGTGTCAATAGAAATTAGTGCCGTAGTGTGACGATTCATATTTTTTTCTTCTTCGCTTGCCTCCCTATTATTTTTCTCTCTTGGTTGACTGATATTGGAAATAATATTCACATATCTCATACAGTTAAAGCCCGAATAACATACAGTAAACTCCCCTATAACGTCAAGATAGGTTCCACGTTATAGGGGGGACGTTATAGGTGGTTAAGGTTTGTTAATTTAATTTTTGATTTGAAGGAAATCAGTATATCAAACATTTTCATTTTTCTGTTTTTTACATTTTTACGTGTTAAGCAGCGTAAATGACTTGACTCACGCGATGAGCGATATCCTTTTGTATTTTGGCTGAGGTAAAAATTCCCGTAACAGGGAAGATGATCAACGCAACATTTTATTAATTCATTTTAAAAAAATATAAAATATTTTTATGAAAATTCTAATTAGCGTTTAAAAAAATAAGTTATGAGGGGGATCGATGTTGTAGAAAAAAACTGCCGCAAACGTTATAGGGGGAACGTTGTAAGGGTGTACGTTATAGGGGGGCTTACTGTAAATGGTATTCTAATCACTTTTAACACTTTTAAAGCCCTTTTTCAGAAATTTTTCACGGATTAATTAAAATTCAAAAAAAAATCTTCCTGCATTAGATAAAATTTTCCTCCATGTTAAAACAAGTATTACTGGCTTTATTTTGTACCAAGGTTGAGTTAATGCTTGTATAGCATTTAATCAAGTCATCATCTTCGTTACAAAGAGTATTAAGTAGGGCAGTAAGCTAATGTCAGTTCTTTTAAGTTAACTAGCATTAAAATGATTGATAAATCGATTAGTACAAACATAAAATTAGTTGAAAATCTTAAAAATATAGAAGACTGCTTCTGGATTTATACAAAGCAAATCATTCATTCTTCTCGACGCAAATGCATTCACAGAATAAAATTAAAACCATTGTTCAATCTGAATCTCCTAATGCTATGAAAAGTTATTTTAAAAACAATTTAAAAGTTCGACCAAACAGAGGAATCAAGTTTATTTTTTTGCAATGAGAAAAAAAAAATTAAACTGTGTTTAATGTTTATTATTATTATTTCCTAGTACTTAGTCCCTATTTGTTTACGAAATTTCACCTTATCCAAAACGTAATATTATTTTCTGTACTTCAATATTTTTAAACTATTATTATAATATAATTAATTAATAATTAGTTAATAAGAAGGTAACGAAAAACCACTACACTATATATTCCCGTGAAAGCCATGTCCATGGTCCTCCATAAGGGGAATAATACACATGGTCACTTTCCTCAGAAATGAGCTAAAGTGGATTAATAGTTTATATAATAAAAAAAACAATAATGATATTTAATCGCTTAACGACTCAAGTAATTTAATAAATTTAGAAATGCATTTTATTAATAGTTTTACAATT
>JAGXCT010034789.1:39729-83821 GCA_022495035.1 Philopotamus ludificatus
TTATTCAAAACATTAGATTTTTACCGATCCATCTGATATTTTTTTTTTAAAAATGAATTATTTTAAGAATAAAAATAGTTATTCATGATACGCTTCATAATTTCGACGATATTTTATATTTTTTTTTAATAATCGATATGACGCGTATATGACAAACGCACTCTGCGATGTCCCGCCGCAAACTAAGGACACGCCGCCGGTACTCAAACCGCCGAGTCTCGCGGCATGTATCTCTAGTACCATTTTATTCAGAGCGTCATGCGAGCGAGCGAGAAAAATCGTCGAGCCATGGCTACAGAAGCCAATATTGTCGTTTTTATTTTATTTTTTCGCAATTGCGGACAACAAAGGCCAAAGATTATTTATAATATTTATTCTTTAGACTTGTTTAGACAAATACAAAAAGTTTGCGACATGTAAGATTTATATTAAAAGAGGGGTCGCCAAATATACCCCATCGGCACGGCTAGGTTAATAAAATATATTAATGATACGAGATAATTATAAAATTATTCAAATTATTTTAAGCTGTGAAATTAAAAAATGTAGAGTGTTTTTCAGGTATCACATCCAAGTCTGTAAACACTTCTATATCATTTTCATTTAATAGGTAATAGTATTAAAAAAAGCACAGAGTGGATAAGACGAAAGAAAATAATACTTTATATAATATTACATAAACCGGGAAGAAATTAGTTATATTACTTGGAGATGTTTGAGCTCAGTTAGTTCCCAGATTAGTTATTTTATTCTCATAGTTAACGGATATCAATATTGATGTTAAAAATTTAAATCGGGCACTAGGGATTGACGAGATGCAGCTAAATCAGGAAGGCCTTTTCAATTCGATGGTAATATCTTAAAATCTAAGATTATCTATCAAAAAATTATCGAGAAAGTGATCATATTGGGTATTTTAGTTTTGGATATTTTTCGTCCTGACAATGAGTGCTCTTACTTGGCAAAAATAACTTGTAATAAAATACAGGAGATGAATTGAAGGGTTTTTGCCACACCCTACTTATTCGCCAGACATTGCTCCATCAGATTACCATCTCTTTACGACTATGGAACATAGCTTCAGGAAGAAACAATTTTATAACGTTGACGAAATAAAATTCACTTGAATATTTCGATTCAAAACCAATCATTTTTATGAATGGGGGCATTCAATTTTATTACTAAAATGTATGAAACTATTTTAGACAGAGAAGGCAATTCAATTTTATAACATCTGTATTTAAAATTATAAAATAAATTCCCTAATATAACGATCTATAAAAAAGTGGATTACTTTAGGGTACCATTATTATGTCAATATATGATATTAACTGAAACTTTTAGGATAAATCAAATTAAACATACATAGATTTTGTCTTAATAGGTATTATATTAATAGTACGCAGACAGTATTGCCAACCTAACTCGATATCATGACGTCAAAGTTAAAAACATAATAAAATATTACTCTGGAACTATAAAGGGTGTAAAGAATCACTTTTATTTTATAATGTTTTCATAATTAAACAGTTTTATAATTAAAAACATCAAAATATTGCTCATTTATTATATTTTTTTGCTTGAACTTTGTTTGTAGCTGTATTAAAAGTGTATTTAAATTACATTTATAATTTCCTAGAACCTTATATAAATAACTCGAGTTCTATGAATCCCCTCGATGCTTTGTATATATCAGAGATTAATTTTGTCAGAATAATGTTAACAATGCTCTCGATAATAATTATTATAAAATATAAATATAGCATTTTAACGTTTGGCTTAAAATGTTTAATACGAAACCACTGTTTTTGAATTAATTAATTGTACAAGGTTTTTTTTAAATATTAATCATCTTTTACCTCTTTCCACTCTGTCTACTTTTATTCGAATCTATTAGTTACTCTCATTATATTATTTTTACAAATTTTGAGAAGATTAAACATAAGTGCAGTGAAACAAACCCCGTTTTAACCTTTTTGAAGGGACTTATAAAAAACCGTAAATTAGAGAGTAAATATAGAAACGGGGTACTAAAATAAAATGGGATTGTAAAAATTGAACGCAAATAGCGGGAAAACGTGAATTCCGGGTACATAAAAACGGGGTTTCACTGGTATCTTTTAAATATATTTATATAAATTATGTTATTGGCAGTATTCTTTGATATGAATATATTATTAAAAACATTCAATTAAAAATAATGAGGCACTTTTATGAATATAAATATAACAGAGCTATATTATATTATGGTTTTTGTCTGAGAGATTAACTCAGTGTTTATAAATTTAAAAATAAAAAAAATTGTTTGTTAATAAAATAAAATTATTTAATGAGATATTTAACCTTCACTTCATATATTTTGCGGTTTTAGTTTTTAATTTTTTTTATTACAGAAAAGCTTGCTATATTGCATTTTTAAATATTTAATATTTGTAAATGCATTTTTAAGTAGAGCAGTGGTAGTTAATCTTTTTAAGTGCGATAAATGCCGAAAAATTCCGAATAATATTTATTGAAGTCAGACGTGCCGAATAGATTTGTATTTATTTAATAACTACAATTAGCAATTATTCTATAAATAGTTCCATGAATTATCTGTTAGAACAATAAATAAATCACGAAATCGTATAACATGTCAAATAAATGGTTATACGTGCCTTCTCTTGCACGGGCGCCCTATGTTGCCACCACTGATCTGAAGGATATAATATCTTTGAATTATATAATTATAATCAAGCACTTGCCTTTCACAATATTTAAGTTTACCGATGTAAATGGTGTTTATTGTGTGTTATTCCCGCAAAATCCAGAGATTTTATGGCAAGTGGAGAATTATATTTTTTTAAATTTCGCAATATTGACTTATTTACGCCATTGTATATACGTTTCTCTTTGTTTCCCAATCCAGTGGTTTTTGTTTATCATGTTATTATATTATTTGTACATGTGAAAATATTTTTCCATAAATTTCGTGAATATCCTGAGTGATTAAACATCAATTGTTATAATTTTTTGTCCTTACAAACAAATTTTCCGAATAATAAAAGTTGGTATTTAACACATCAGTTGATATATTCTAACATTCTGCTCGTTATGCCTAACCCATCCGCCACGGCGGCTCGAAAACAACCGTCGTGTTCGAAGGGTCTACCGAGACCCCAAGAACTTCAAGTCAAGATAATTGACTGAATTCTTCATCAATATTTTAACTTTGTTTTTAAATGAATTATTCTAAGAATAAAAATAGTTATTCATGATTTGTCCGATATTATAATTTTTAGATAAGTCAGCGGCGATATCTCGCCGCTGACTTAGCTCTCGCGGCACGTATAAATCGCACGTTTCATTCGCACTTGGCACATCCTACAGGATGCGAGCAATATTGTTTTTTTATTTTGTTTCGCAATTTCAGACGATGATTATTTATGCTATTTATTCTTTAGACTTTTTAATTTTAAATTGATGACATGTCGAATTTATATTAAAAAAGTTATTCAAAAAAATCAAAGACTTGGGGTGACAAATAGACCCCATCGGCACGGCTAGGTTAAATAAGCACGTATTTCGCTCTGTTTATTTTTTTATTGAATAATTTTACGGCACACATATTGAAAAAGTTATATTATATGCATATGATTGTTGATATATGGTATAGATTTAGCTTTCTAAATAAAAGTATATACTTTTAAAAAAAACTACTTTTATATGCCCCATCCGGGCGAAAGAGTGTTTTCCCTATGAACTCTTCGCAGCCGCAATTTTCCGAATACGGAGGAAAAATTTTCCCACTAAAACGAAATACAAAACGTGACGAATTTGCATATTATCAGCACACATTTTTATGAATATATTTAGGAAAATATGATATTTATATACACTAAATAAATAGCTGGGTGATCCCGCATAAATATTCATAAAAATTAAAAATCTAAATAAATTATCCGCATAGGCCACGGAATAAAATTATAGTGGCATCCGTCTGCACTCCATCTTATTGTGCTGCGACACGATTTTGGCTCACGTCCTGCCTTCATTTACGTACACAATAGACTGCCGTACCGGAATAAATTCAGGATTCAGTCTCTAGCTTCTTTTTTTATCTGCCAACTCTACGGATATGAGCGGGGACTAGAAAATGTTTATGTTGTCTGTATTGTGTTGTCCACGTGAAGTTCCCCCATTACATTGTTGTCCTTGTGCTCGCAGTCGTACGCGGACTGCGGCAGAGCGCATGCATTAGTAACTAAGTACCTATTTTACGCCCGGAGTTCGTAGAATGCTAATAAAATATGTATTTTGAAAATGCTGGTCCAAGGCGTGGCCGAGTACAGGGTGTCTCGGATTCGATGAATCATAAAACAGCAACGTCTCCCGGAGGGTTGATAGAATCGCTCGTAAAATCAAATCTGTCCGAGGGACTGTAATGTGCGGGATAAAAATAGGGAATGCCGCTCTTGTTTTATATTGATCCGAGGATTGACGTTATATATATTATAAATAAAATCCTAAATATAGTAATAAAATTAATTAAAGCAGTATTTCCAGAATTCCCAGAAAATATTAATACACTATTAAGTAAATTATTATAATATGTATGCAATAGTTAGTTACAAGCGAATGCAACTCGAGAGCAGCATTCTAGTCATCTCATTGTCACCTTATCTTCCATCCGTCGCAACGAGTACACGTCTCAATCAGATTAATGTAGTCTCTACAGCGTACTTTGCAATCATAGTATTAAGTATAGACTGTATATATACAGAAGAGCAGGGGTGAGCAACCACGCTTTCTCGTACGGCCCTTCAAGGATTTTACATTTTGACTGAATTCGATCATTGATCTTGATTAAATGATGTACGGTTAGAAAACTGCGTGCGAGTTGTGTCGTCTACACAGGCGCGATGTTTTTTCTTGCTCGCTTCCGTAACGATGAGCCAAATGCGAGTGAAACGTATACTAGTGACGAGAATTTGGCGGTCTTCGATCAGTGGCATGTCCTCAGTGTGCCATTTACGCGTCATATTGATTAGTTTGAAAATCCAAAATATCGACCAAATTATGAAGCATGTCATAAACAACTATTTACCTTGACTTGAAATGCTTGAGTCTATTTTCCCTTATAAATAGACCCCCTTCAGCCGTAACGAATCGGTTAAAAGAGCACTATCAGTTTTCTTATATGCAATGCGATATTTTAAAAACCCTAATGAAGTAAATCGCTTAATGTCAAATCACACGATTTTCCGGGCCAATTTCGATCAGCTTTTCCTGGGATTAAAGGATCACAATGGTTTTTTCTGGTGCGTTACTGCGTGCGCTGTTGAACCATGTTTTCGATCTCATCATCATCGTCATCATTTGCTAACCACAAGACACTCACTAGCTGATCGTATGGTCCTTACCAGACTCTCGAATGGTAGTCGAGGCCAAAGGAACCTGCCTCTCACACGTGACGTGAGGGTTCTTTCAACCATAAATAAGTGGACCTGAGCCGTCTTGGTATGCGGCGGTTTTGTGCTGGCTTCTCTGGGCTGGCATTGGACGTACATCTTCTACCTTGTTGGTATCGGATTTTACCCTCTCGACTGTGTCCAGGCAAGTAAGGAGGGGGTTTGTCTCGGTATTCGTTTGTTCTCTTCTCTAAGGCGTTATCTGCTGATAACGAGTCACGAGTGACAATTAGCAAGCGACCTAAATAAATATATTTCAGCCAAATTAAATCACTTAACATCATCCTGTAATACAAATTATTCAATGTAACCGATTTTTCATCCCAACTTGTCAAGAGAACGTATAGTTGACTTAAATAACGTGTTGAAAAACTCGTTTAAAAAACCATAACAACGATTTAGATTTTATTGAGAGCCAAATTTCTTTACAAAAACCCTGTTTTTAGAAGTCGGTGAAAACTAAGATAATTAAATAGACATCATACGTTATAATAATCTTGTAAAACAGACCACTTATGCTATGAACTAAGAACGCATTTGTTTTTCTGAATTTTTTTCATAGCGGCGTTTAAGGCGGTTAAATTTCGAGCTCCATAATTCTTCGATTTTTTAAATCCAGCGATAGCATTGTATCGTTTTCACCAAACTATGACCCACCGTCCTACCGCCAAATGCACTCGTGACCCACGCGTAATCAAAAAAATGAGTGCATATGCAAGACTGTCCGCGATTGTGTTAAACATAAAATGTAAATTAATGTTCTATTATGATTTCTTATGTTTTTTTTTCGTGTTTTTAAACATTTCAATCCAACCTGTTTCTCAAAAAGTTTGGTGACCTCTGCTCTAGTCTAACAATAAAGCTTCCAATGTTAACTTCGGAAGATTGCACTTAGTAATAAATACAGAAATATTTTTTTCTTCAATTGCTTTCTTGTTTGCTACTCTAACATGATATTTACTGCCATGTAATGCATGTTTAGATGATTAGTGTCCCTCCAAAATTAACCTCATTAACATCTCTATTCGCCAATTTTTTAAACTAATTAGATTGAGTTTAGATATAACACACTTACTGATTAAAAATGATGACACATTTAGACGATTAAATAGGCTTAAAATGATTCAGCAAAATATTCCCTATTTTTATGTCTGGTTTTAACAATAATAATTCCTTTTTGTTACATATTTTTCTATTTTTCTACGATCAAATAATGTCGAATTTTCATCATTATCGCCGGGTTTTTCTTCTACCCTTTATATTTTATTTTAAAAATGATTGTAAAATGGTAATGTAAATTTGGATAACGTCAATAATCTAAAAGTATAAGACTTAGTAAAAATAATGATCGTATCCCATAATTTAATAAATACAATTATTTAACATATTTTAATGTTTTTTATATATATTTTTTTTAATCTTTATTATCCTATACTTTGTTCTTTTTGATTTTTTTTTATTGATTGATATAATTAAATTGAATGTGAAATAATGATATTACACAATACATTGTGACTTTATATTATATTAAATTAAGATTTTAATCAAGAACCCTTGAAAAAATTCAGGCCTTATCCCAATTATCCAAAACCGATCCCTTGCCGTCGATCCAAACAAGAGGCTTATCTTGATCTCGGTAATTTGATCTTGGCGCTACACTAGCTGACTCGTCACATTTGACAAGTGCTCCGCAAGACGTCATCCCTCTCGTGCTATCTATGGCTTATTAGGTGGAGGGGACAACAATGGGCCGCAGGGAGAAACAATGGCATAAAGGTATTTCGGGAAAACTGAGAACATCACCAATCCCACACATACACACACACACTCACGTACACATTCACGCGCAGAATTCTTGAAAATTCGACGTAGCGTCGCGGCGCCGGAAGCGCTCAAAATTGGTAACTGAAACTATGTATGTACATACATAGTTTTCATCGCAACAATGGACTTTCGACATGTGCTCATTTGTAATGCGAACAGACCGACTGGCGTACTTACATTTGGGCCGTGAACCAAAATTAATTTAAAGCCAGTTCCCTCCAGTGCTAAATCTGTGCGAAACATTTCATCGGAAGTTAATAATAACAGTTGTATAGCCTTATATAGCTATATTTAACCATAGCTTTGCGGCTTCGCGTGTTTGCGATACGGTAAAAGGACGATTTCAATCGAAAATCAACATGTGTCGACTTTAATTATTAACAGTAGTAATGTGCTAACTTTCTTTTGCATTATTTTGATCCAGAACGTATCTACTGTATCAATAATATGTTGGATTCAGTATTTCATGAGTTATTTGGTTGTACCTCGGTTTCCAGATATTTAAAGTTTAATCGTAAAAGAATAAAGATCTGGTCTTTTAAAGATTTTATTTGAAATCTTTATTTTTAAAATGCTGAAATTATCATCACAGGCGCAACAGCCCTATTGTAGGGCCCTGGCTATTTTATCCGGTCTTCCGTTACGACGCTTCATCTACCGGTAAGTTTCAATGATGCATTGTCCCTCTTTACCCAGTCCAACGACCTAAATATTGGTCTTCCTTTTCTCCAGGGACAGGAAAGCTTGTTAACCATAAACCTTTTCGGCGGCTGACTATCCCGCATCCTTTGACACGTGACCGGCCCACCGAAGTCTGGCCACTCTGACAAGAGCTGTGACCGGTATGTCCTTGTAGTCGGGACAGCTCCTCGTTGCTTCGGATACTCCATTCCCTGTCGTCGAATATGGCTCCAAATATTCGTCTCAGAACTCTCCTCTCTTGTCAAAGCCCAACATTCAGATCCATACGTATTTTAAAAAAAAATGTAATATGCTGAAATTACAGCAAAAAAATCGATAAATTATAATACCAGAAGTTCAGCTTTGAACATAAATTGGTTTACTTCCGCCAGCTTTTTTTATATTTCATACACACATACATGAATTTTCTCAAAATTAATATTAACGGCGCGACGCTCGGCTTTATTTTCTTTTATTTTTTTTTAAAGCGGAATAAAGTTAATATAAACGTAGTGCGTTTCTATCAAGTTTCTCGTTCAAATTGAAAAACTGTGCTGAACGCGGCAACAAACCGGCCAACTTTTGATTAAAACAACCTGATGAAACTCGCAAAACTCAAACAGGGTCATACATGAAATTGAGTTTTCCGAAAGTGCTACACATGCCGCGGACTGAACCACCGAGATTTCGGTCCGTGCGGCGTTGTGAATTTTTTTACGGCTGTTTTTATGCTTTTTATGGCCAAATATAATAACGTGATAATCAAAATGTGACGGCCTATGCGAATTCATTAAGCCTGAAGGGTCATTACAAAAGTTGACCATTCAAATAACAAAGAAACTACCACATATACACGAACGAATGATTCCCGTTGGCATTGCAGGTGTTGTGTTGATGCCTGGTTAATTCCGTCGAGAATCCCTAGAGGGCGTCGTCAGCGTCGCGGAATTATCTGTCGTCCTTTTAGTTCTGCTCGCCCTTTCGTCGATCCAACTTCTCAATCGGTCTCGTTAACAAATGGCCCTATTCAATCCAAGATCTCATTTGGGACTGAAAGATGGGATGAGGGTGGAAGTAAAACACCATAGCCACCTCTCAAATAATACAGGATGATATTAAAATAAATTATTTAACAACAAAAAATGCAATAATATCAGATTCATTCAGAAATAATTGCTTTATATTATATTTATTATATTAGGATACGTATTATTTATTCTATTTATAAAACATCCTATACATAACGAGCGAATCTCTCAATTCCGCTAATGAACCACACGCGATTTATTTCTGAAAGAATGTTGATTACAGCCAAACCGAGCAGAGTTGAACATACATAAAAATAGCGCCTAATATACGAAATTGCTCTATTTTTGTTATAAAATTTCATGATATTTTCAGCTTTTCTCGTGGTAATATCTTTCGGGCAACTTTAGCGCATGGTCTCTGGAGAAAATCGTTGCAAGCTGCATCGAGTGATCTATGGTAAGTATGCGCCATCTATCTAAATTTATTAGATGGAATTCAGGGGATATTGCTTTGGTACCTTTAGTCCCAAATCTGCCATTACTAACCGTCGAGTTATTCTGGCTAATATGTTCTTAGAACCAATGAGTTTGCACACTGTGGAAAAAAAACCTAAGACGATTGCACAATTTTAAATTGTTATATTAATATTCAATATACGAAAACCTTTTTAAAAATAATTCGACCGACATAGAATACACTTAACGAAGATAATTGGATATTAAGGATAAAGATAGATGATACCTGAAATAATTTGCATGACATTTGATATAATTTCGGTGAAATTTCATATTGAAAAAAAAAACATAAATAACGTGGAAAAATCTGTTTTTACTTTTTTACGGGTAAGGAGTACGAATTTTTACGAAATTGCTTAATTGCGAAAAAACTAATCTTACGACTGCGACAAAAAATATGATATTTGCCTAGATATATTGACTATTCGGCAGTGTCAGAAACGGTTCAAACAATTTCAAAGTAGAAACTTTGACTTAAAAAATAAATCTCGAAGTGAGATGTTATGGAAAGTGGAAAATAAGATGTAACGTATTGAAGTTGAAGCAAATTCGATCAAATCTATTCTACCAAATAGCAGATACACTCGATTACTTCTGGTCTATAATGCAAGAACATTTAAAAATAATTAGTAAGATTCATAAATAGGGCGTGGGGATACCGCATCATTGAAGCAACGATAGCAAAACTATTCGGATTGGAATGTGGCAAGAATTAATAAAATTAGAGGGAAATTCAACATATCTTTGACACCTTGTGACAGGGGATGAGAGATGCGTTATTTACTTGAAACACTGGCAATGCTGAAAATGAAATTAGCGGTCGAAAAAATCCTTTTGTCTGCATGTTAGGATTATAAATAAATTATTCATTATAAAACTTTTAAATATGGCCAGACAATAAAGCCATAGTTCTATTTTCCTAGTTATTATAAGCAGGAAAGATCAAAAGAAGCGATTCGTGTAAAAAGACACAGAATATTCATTGAATATTCACGTCAGATCGGACGGATATGTCCAGATCGGACGTAATATGTATTTATTGATGAGCAGTTTATTATTTAGGGATAATTCTGAGTGAGGTCCGATGAGCCAGTATAGATTTCGAAATTTATCCCCAATTGCTTTCTCTTATTCACAATATGTTTTTTTAGATTTTTTTATAAGTTTATACGGCGATCTAAAAACACATTCCCAAGTATTTAACAGTTGAGTCTGTCTGGGGCTGTAGCTCACCATCGAAGCTTACAGGAGGGCAGTTTCCTTTTCTTAGGGCGAAAGTTATATGGACTGACTTGGTTTGATTTGGTATAATTCCCCACATGTTTAGCCAACGGTGAATATTTATCAGACTTTTTTTAAGCATTTCGGATGCTTTGTCTGGATCCTTGTGTGATGCCAGGAGACCCGTGTCGTCTGCATAGGTGGCGATTAGAGTGTTCTGGTGTTGGACATATGAGCAGTGTATAGTAAATACAGGTTTAAACCGATTACTATTCCCTGTGGTACTCCAGAGTTAATCGGATACGGTGCAGTCCTTAAATTAATGGAATATGATGTGGAAGAATGTCGATAATGGAAGTAATATCCTAATCTTCTATGCGACAAAATTTTTAAGAATGTCTAGGAACTGAAAACGCGTCTTGGTGTCTATTTTTCTTTCAAATCAAACGATTTTTGTAAAGAAAATAAATTACCACCCAAGGCACTTTTCTTGGACAATGCTCCATGATATCCTCAAAACCTTGATGAAATTAGAACACCATCAGATATCAAGTTTATTTACGTGCTTCCTAATAAGACATATCTTTGCAACCAATGGATTAGGGGATGATTGCAACCTTCAAAATTTATTATCTCTGTAATATATTCATGGATATGAGAGTTTTTGACATTTCAGACAAACCAGTTAACGGCTATGAAGTGGTTTTACGATATTTTGAGATTAAGTCGTTTTGGGATGAAGTTTCAGCGAAATGCTTAAATGAAGTTTGACGTAAACTTCTGCCAACATTTATGCAAGATTTTGAAACAGTAGCACATCAGGAGAATTTAATTGAGCACATTGCCATACTTGCGCGTGATGTGGGATTGGAAGGTGTTACAGCTGAAGATGTGACGGAACGTTTAGAAGCCCATAATCAGCTAAACTCGAATGAAAACTTAGAAGAATTATACAAAAAATTAGATCGTAAATAGTCAAAGAAGGAAAAGATCCGAAACTTTGAAATTTCTTTGGTTTTTCCTAAGATTTTTTTAATAAAAACTATTCACTTTATTTTATCATAAAATGCATTTTAAAAATTGAATTTATAATATATATGTCATCATCATCATCATTTGCCAGTCACTCGCTGAGGGCATGGACCTTACCAAACTCTCGCATGGTAGTCGAGGCCAAAGAACCGGAGTCTCACACGTGATGTGAGGGCTCCCCTTTCGTGTCCATACCGCAGGGACCCGAGCCGTCTTGTTATGCGGTTTTTTGTAAAGAGTTTCTGGTCATTGCTGGCATTGGACGTACATCTTCTACCATGATGGTATCGATATTACCCTAGACTGTGTCCAGGCAAGTAGGAGGGGGTTTGTCTCGGTATTCGTTTGTTCTCTTCTCTAATGCGTTATCTGCTTATAACGAGTCACGAGTGACAAGTAATGAGCGACCACACACAAACACCTATATAGATATACACAGGCATACATATGCACATCTGCCCAAAACGAGTATCAGTAGCCGGTCACAAGTGATTATTAGTCCTGTCGCGCAATAGCAATCCTTTCATCATGAAAAAAGACCTCCTCAGAAAGGGGTCCCCTAGAAAGAAGGAAGAGGGGCGAAAGTATCGAGACTAGACCGATTATTGGTCAGCAGATTAGGGGTTTTCCTTCCCAGGGTATACTGGCTCTTTGGTGAGTATTAAGTATTATATTATATTAATAAGAAAATTATTTGCTTATTTTTCACTTATGTAGAACCTAGCCCTATACCTCACTGTTAATATGCATTTATTTTACGCCCATTTTTTTCTTCGTCTTCAAGAGCCTTGTCCATTTTCGGACGTAGGCGTTCCTCTGCTCTTTATCTTATCTCCATAACTATTGTTATTTGCTAATAATTCTGAACCTCCCAACTGGGTCCAGTTGCGAACGTTGCAGAGCCACGACAAATTCTTTCTTTCCGACCACCTTCCATTCTCCTTTTATAATGGTGTGCAGAATGCGATATATTGGACCACGAATGATGTGTCCAAAATAATACATTTTACGAGTTTTACGGTTTCTAACAGCTCTCGCTCCTTCTTTTAAAGAATCATTTTTTTATCAATATCAGTTTTTATTTAAACTATGGCAAAATGCTTAATAACTAGGTATTTCATTAAAGATTTCCCCAAAATGTTTAGCCCGTGCTAATGGCAACCAGATGTCAATTATGGTTTCAAAGATTTGAATCGGATAATTAATGGTGCAGATCTAAGTTCAATAATGACAGTTATAAATCTCTGGTTGTGTCCGATTCTCGGTTAATCAATGAAGAATAGTTGCAGAAACTCGCAATCCTATAAGTTTAAATTAATAATTCGAATAAGTTATTATAAACAATAAAAATTAATAATAAATTTTAAAGTTTTTTCAATCCTAGTTAGCATTGCTTTTTAACATTATTTTTTTGTGAATATGAATTATTATGTATGTTTTGATGCTCCAATCAATGCAGCTGATAATAATTTCGATCTATAGGAATAGCTAGAATTATCCATAAGTCACTGCTTCACTTTTTCCTCATTATAATGCCGCTGAAAAATATTGCGCTTGCGTTCATTTTATTTTATTATTTTTTATACATTTTAATAAATAATATCTCATGGATATAGATGCTGTTATGTAATATAAACAATTTTTTAATCGATTAATCGATTTCCTTATTTTGCCAATTTCCTTGTCGATATAATAAATTTATTAATTTAATAGCGATCGACCTACTTCTTGTCGAGTGTTGCTATCTCATAATTTAAACCCTTGCCAACTCATCCAGACGGCTGATAGCCCGAGTATGATTTATTGTCTCTCCGTTGACCCAGTCACACGTGACAGAATCAAATTTCAAAGGATGACCGGACTCGATGGATTACCGGCGGTGAGGGCGACGGCGTCTCTCCTGTTATCCCGTTAACAATTCGGAAACGCCGCCCCATTGACAAGAAGAGACCACGAAAGCTATCAATTCTGGGCACGTGCCGAATTTCTCAGGAGCAAACCGTAATATGAATCAGGCTCTAAACAATCCTGCCAAATTACGGTCCGGTACGTAAGCGTTCGCGTTGTTTACGGTCCAGCGGACCTCTATACAATATTAAATATCCCGCGGCGTTGCTACAGAGGAGGCAGAAGAAGTGGTAGAAGAAATTCGGTGGATTCTTTTTGCTTCGCTTTGGCTTTTTTTCCTTGCGACGGCGTTCGGTAACAGTTTTGTCCGTGTGCCGTCGAGCATGACGGCATCCAGTTCGGACGCGGGAAGGCCCGGGCGAAAGGGATTTGGGGGGCGTCGGGTTTTTGAAAAAAATCACGTTTCTCAAACAACCGATCCATATCCATTCACAGGTGATAAAACATTCAGGAAACACTTAAGGCGGGGAATCGATATCTAATACCGCAACATGAATCGACACTCTTTATTAATCGATCAATCAGATAAAGCACAAATAACTTAATAAATTATACATAATACTCAAGTTATTATTATTTTTATTAAATAGTGACATAATGTGATCCGAGAGAATAATTTAGAAGCAGGAATGGCAAATGCATGATATGTAAACGTATTTAAATTCTATAGACCGAGATTAGCCCAGATTATTTTTGCATTTGATATGTAAATATCTATGTTTATTTTTATTATATCCCAATAATACTTTTTTAATATTCCATAAATATTATTAAATATGTACATGTAAATATCCCGGCACGTGTCATAAAAAAATATTTTGGTTTATTTTTGGTACGCCGATCAAATCCTGTTTGCATCCCTCGTTGGAATGAAGGGTTACTAAAATATGTATTATACAGAATGTAAGAATTGATTTGATTAAAAATTATTAAGTTTTTTTCAAATCTCCATAATGGGTATTGGTTCTTATAGTTGGTTATTATATTGCAATAAATAAAATAACATACAATGAGTTAAAAATAATATTTACACTCGATTTTTTTACACACATTAAATGAATGTATGAAAATAGACTCCAAGCATTACAAGTCAAGATATTGATGAATACTTTATCAATATCTTGACTTTTTTAAAAATGGATTATTCTAAGATAAAAAAAACATATATTAATACAAAAATCAAAAATATACCAAATTTTGCATTTTTCTACTAATTAATGCGACGCGTAAATGACGCGCGCACACGGCGACGGACCGCCGCCACTGAGTCGGACGCCGTTGCAGAGATCGCACAACACGTGCGCGAAGTTTTTCTCGCTCGCATATTGTTGTTTTTATTTTTTTTTCGCAATTGCAGAAACTAAAGGACAATGAATATTAAAAATATGTATTCTAGGATGTATATTAAAAGAGTTATTCGAGAAAAATAAAAAAAAATGGTCCCATCGGCACTGGTAGGTTTAAAATAAATCCTACATATCACAAACTTTTTATATTTTTCTAAAAAAGTGTAAAGAAAACATGTTATAAATAATCAACGTCCTTTATTGCCTGCATGCCGGGAAACAATAACAATATTAACTTCTGTTGCCGCGGGCGTGATGTTTTTTCTCGCTCGCATCCGGTACGATGTGGCGAGTGCGAGTTAAGCGTGCGATTGACACGTGTGTGGAGAGATTGACCATATTATAAAGCATATCAAAACTGTTTTTAATCTATTATTAAAAAATGTCAAAATATTGATTAAGAATTTATCAATATCTTGACTTGAAATGCTTGGGATCTTTAAAAGACTACCTTTGGACGACACGGTAGATTTCAAAACGCGGTGACAGATTATTAAGACAATCCTACTATATTTTTACACGAGTTATTTGTTTTAACACGATTCCCAAAAATCATAAAAAAACAGATTTCGATAGTATTTTTTTCATAATTAAATAAATATCTTGTATAATGAAAAACCATTAGCGTTTTTACACGATAGGTGTATATAAATACTGTATTTTTATTTCTATTTTCTTTCAATAGAAATGCCAAAAAAATATACAAATTATTTCAATAATAATACTTATGGTTAACATTGTCATTTTTTTATTTTATTTTTAAGATTTAATCATAAACCTTAAAACAATATTTATTGTTTTATTTAAAAAAAACATATCTTCATTTATTATTGTTTGCGCTCATTAAAGCAGGAGTCCCCAACCAGGGGTGGGGGACCCGGACATTTTAAAACAAGTCGCCTCTGATATTAGAGCTATTTCGAGTAAAGAAATATGGTTGTTTTTTTTTACACTTTAAGGGTTTAAAGTTATTTTTTTCAGGAGTGCGGGACATGAGAGGGGTTGAACTGTAAGAATGGAACCGAAGGAAGCTATTTAGGACTATTAATAGATAATTAACAAAGCTTAAAAACTGCTATTGATCAATTTGATTATGATAAAACGACCATAGAAATACGAAAATCAATCTAATTTTTTTGTTTGACCTGGATCTTATAAGAATAGATGAAAATTAGAAAATGATCCTTAAATTCGTTAATGCCATAAATTCTCAATGGATTAAATTTTATTTGAATGGGTAAAATAGACGATTTTTTAAAACATTCTACAATCTCTAATTGATCTAAAAATATCATACACGACTTGAGAAAAATAGGCGAGAAATTTGCTTCTAACTTTCACCAACAGCCCTCGAACAACAAATAACTTGTCCCATCCATCGTTTTTAATTATCTAGATATGAAACTGACATTCCTTTAAAAAAAATATATCAATGCTGACTTGAAGTGGCTTTGGAAAAAGTTTCCAGTTTAGATAGAGCAGAATTTTTCAAAATGGCATTGCATGGATTTAGAAGTTTTATAACTTCCACCGAATTCAACTGACGATGCATTTTCGGAATACCATCTTTAAATTTATAGAATCTACTTGCAATAAATTTTAAAATCTTTTTAACTTGTCTTAAATTAAATTGCTGTTACATTAAATTACTATTAAGTTAGTTTTCCCGTAGAATAATTAAAAACAGTGTTATATGTAAAAAATTATAATCAAAGTTTCGATTTAATATTTTACTCACTCTATATTCAGTTTATAATATGGAATATTATTTTTTTCAATCATCCCGTGATTGCGAATATTAAAAGAGATACTGAAACATGCGATATTTTCGCCGGTACATAAACGTAAGAATTTTATTTTTAATATTCATGCGAGGCCATAACGCGGCATTTTCATCTAAATTCTTTTCAACATAATATTATATAATGCCGGGCTTTAATGTCTAAATTCTTTATACAATCATATTTTATTCAAACCTAATATAAAAAAAAGTTTTTTTCTGATAAGAATTTAATGATTATCGCTGTAAATAATATTTTCTAAGCATTCATCATCGCTATTTTTTGCGTGTCTCTTGTACATAATGATCGATCATAGATTAGCAGCCACCGGCAATATTATCGTTTATGTTTTCAATAAGAAACAGAGAAAAGATTATCGCATCAATCATTGTAATACTTTTCGATTATCACCGTCGGCCACAGCTATTATTTCAACCCTCGCTTTCGCAAATCTTTATAAATTAAATGTGTTATCACAACACAGCATAAAATGCCTAAATAAACATAGCATCTAATTTTTGTCAACTCGCATAATAAATTAAGTCCCTAATCCTCTTAACTTGAATATTATAATATGTGAAAATCCCGTATGTGGAAATTTCGTGGTATAGCTAAGTCTTATAATATGTAGTGCAAAACTGTAAAAGTAAAGCGTGATATATATTTAAAATATATTTAATGTGTACGGGGCACAAATCCGCAGAGAGTTCTCTAATGTTACAAAATTCAAACATGTATATTTGTTTTTTATTTTGAAATTTCGTCGCCATTACAGTCGACGGGATATTTAATGGAGCATTTCGCGCCATATTTTTAACGTCTCTTATTTTCCAATTCCTCTGTAATATTGCTTTATGGCTTTTATTGTTATTCATGAGGGCGCGAATGTGTTCCGGTTTTAAAAAAATCGATACCGATGGTAAATATAAAATATATGTCGACATGACTTTATTTAAATGTATCGCACCGGGTGCGTATGAAATGAAATATGATTGCAATGGCTTGGTATATAAGTGTATGTACATATATTTATATATGTATATACAGGATGTCCCAAAAAGTTAATATACTGATCCCAATTACTTGAATTTACTGCAAAAATCTGTTCCATCGCGCATTCGGAAGGATTTTAGTGAAGATGACTATATTATTTCCAACAGGATGAAACATCTCCACACTATGATCGTGATGTAAAAGCATATCTTGATGATAATCTTCCAAACATAGCTTAGAAAAAGAAGTCCAATAGAATACCCTGCCCGTTCTTCAAACCTGACGCCATTAACTTTTTCTTGAGGGGATACCTTTAAGATAAAGTCTACGCCAGAAAATCGACGACGCTGGAAGATTTAAACGCCACAATGGTGCAAGAATACATCACAACACCAAATGAAACGTTTATCGAAGTTAGTAAATCAATAGCCCACCGTTATCAGCAGTGTATTGATCAGAACCGTGATAATTTTGAAGAAAAGGTAAACATTTTATGTAGATTTTAGAAGTTATTATCATTTAAACTGTGTATATATTTTTTTGGAACACTCTGTATATAATACATAAAACATGGGTATCCGAATAAAATTAAATGACACATCGTATTCGCATTAAAAAAATATATAGTAAATTATTCGTCGATTAATATTTTTTTTAATATTTTGGTAAAATATTTGGAAAAGCTAACGAATCAAAATCATTTAAAGCTGTGAATCCTAAAATTACGATCCCCATAGAACCCTTCTTATAACTAATTTTCACACGGTTTATTTTTTTCGTGATGAGACTCATGATTTCACTAAATCCACGCTCTGCTAAAGAAAGAGATCGAAAATCTACAGTTTCTGTACAGTAACACATAATAAAGGACATACAGGTTTTTTACTTCTAATACCACCTATTTGCATTTCAAATACACCCTTTTGCATTTCAAATACAACCTTTTACATTTTTCATACACACATACATTTTCTATTGAAATGTTTATTGAAAAGGGGTTAATTTGAAATGCAAATGTTTATATTTTAAGTAAAAAACCTGTATTAGTATCTGTTTTTGTAATCAGAAGTTTGGTTTTATCCGAGTTTGTGAGTCTACTTGCCTGAGGTTCAACACCCAATACTCATAAGCAAGTGAATAATGTCTTAAAATATTTGAGGGAGTTTTTGATTCTAAAGAATCCAAGCCAGCTCTTAGAAAATTACTACTATTAAAAAAACCTGTGCTAGTCAAACTAACACAATTTTTTTAAATAAATTTGCCTTTTTTAAATCAATATTAACTTCAATATTTATCTAGATAGTTAATGCATATATAATTTATATCTTATAGCAGGGGTTACGAAAATTTTTGGAAAATTTGAATTATTATAAAACATGGTTTGAACATGGTCGTTGAAATATTGAATTTTGAATAATTATATAAAGGGCTAGCATGTGAAATTTCAAGGTCATTTTTGAATTAGCCATTGGGTCACTGGGACATAATAATTTATTTATCAAAAATAAAACTAACTAATATAATAATAGATATAGCAGATCAAAGCGTATAGTATCGGCTGACGTAAAACAAAAGATTAGAGCAGTATAATAAATAAATAAATTCTTAAATGGTTCATTTGCAGTAAATATTAAACATAAAACATTTGATGACAAAAGTCGGCAATTTTTAAACACACTCCTTGTAAAAGAGCAGTAAAATATTTTTAATAAACGGTTTTATATACACTTGCTGCATGGAGGTCTGATTTTTTTTGTATTGCTACAACTATCAAGTATCTAACCAAAATATTTAAAAAAAAACGTTTACGTTTTACAGCCGATCAAACGCGTAGTGTCGGCTAGCGTATGATGTACGCGCCCCGGACATACACAAAAACGCCTTTGATATGGAATCCACGACCCCCGTAGGCAATGCGTCAATATAAAAGTCTGTATTTTAAACTAAATAAAAATATATGGTCGGATATACTGACGAAATTCTATTCCTCAATAAAATGCTTAATTAAAATAGCTTCGGGAAATATCATATCAATTAATCAATAAGAAGCTACAATTCGGATATAAAACAATTAACACAGGAATAAAAATTTTACAATAGTTGAAAAAATATTTTCCGGACATTGGGAAACATAAAAAAATTATCTATAAAATTTACTGTCTATAAATAAATACAAGAATTGCGCATAAAGTTGATGAATGACAAAATCGCTGTTTACGATTGTCGAGGCGAAATTTTCAAGGGGCGAAGAATTCGTTTTGGTATCGATGTAAATCAAAATATTTCTTATTGAATTAAAACGTATTCGTCTTTCATAAAGAGCGATCGCAAACTCGAAAGCGCTTTCCGTTTAATCACATATCTGACCGGAGAGTGGTTTTCGTCTACGGGGTCTTTCTTCGATTTTCCCCTTTAAAAGCCCATGTATCTGTGGATGTACGTCTTTGGACATTAAGTCCCTGTCCTCGATATCCTGAACGGATAATAAAAAATAGCTCCTGCAAGATAATAAGCAGACCTCTGGTATTTATCAGATTGAAAAGTTCCAGCTTTCATCTGCTAAAAGGAGCAAGTGCAAACCGACAATTCTGACAAGGGAGAAAGGGATAAAATTCTTATCAGATAATGTATTGAAGAAAACTGTATATATATATATATTTTTTTTGTTTCTGTCGTAAATATCATATTACGATGATAAAATGCGATGCTGTGGAGAGTATTAAATTATATGAGATGGGCCATATTTTGCTTAGTACGTCTGAAAATATACATATTAATATATAAAATTATTAGGATCGATGAATTACTATATGTTTCTTCGTAAGGTGAATAAAGGTTAAAAATGAGTCTTCATTTATAGAATACACGGCCCATTTTTTCCTCAGGACGATCTCAATTAAGTACAAATGGTTATGAAAATAAATCATGTGGCGTACTCCGCATTTTCGACGGTGACAAATGACGTCGCGTAAAAGTATGCCTTATATTTACTGCGATATTTTCCGCATACATTATTCAATTTTTTAAGTAGCGGATCTTTTCAAACTCTATGGTTTTTTTATTATCATATTTAAGATTTTCATTCACAGTAACGGCCATTGATGTCCAAATTAATTTATTAGTTTTCAAGTAAAATTTGGGGAAGTCAGAGGAAAGGGTTATGATTTTTTCAAAATTTTAATTCATTATTTTATCAAAAAGTTGTTGTTGTATATTTTGATATAGTGTTAGAAATAGGAAATACTTTTCCTGAAACAAATGCCCTCCAAATGTCTCCGGAAAAGTATACCGGATCTGGACTAAAGAGGACTGGAGGAAAATTATCCTCTGGGATGTAAGCAAATTTAACTTTGTTTGGCTTAGATGGCATTCGGTATGTAAGAATAAAAACAGGAGAAAGTTTGACGAAAATGCATCAGGCCAACTTTGAAGCATCCAGTAGAAAGAATGGTTTTAGGATGCTTCTCTTACTATGTATATAAAAGAATCATTAATGAGAACCTTGTTCTATCCATAAAACAACCCTTGTTTTTTTTATTTAATTATTTACTTTAGTTAAGGAAAAATATTTAAAATTTTCTCTTTCTTATTTTCTCTGTCAAAGATTCGATATAAAAACGTGATACTTCATCATTGTCGTGATCAGGTTTTAGTCCTGATTTAAACCTAATCGAAAATTTATGGCGCATTGTGAAAACAAAAGTCAACAGAGAGAAGCCTTCCAATTTAAAATCACTAATAACATCAATAACAAAGAAATAGTATGAAGAGATAATGGCAAAAACAATAAAGAACTTGGTGGATTCTATGCTGACCTGAATTCAAACTCGTAAAAAATAAAGGAGGGACCATAAAGACCTTTTTTCTTTTTATATTATTTTTAAGTATTTTTCCTCTAATTATTGTAAAAAATATAGTGTAAATAAATGCACTGCACAAAATACATATATTCTTTGTTATTAAATACTGAATAACTTTGTATTATAAGAAAAAAATCCCAAAACCGACACAGGATTTACCTTAAGAATTTGTTACTGTAGTAAGAGGCATTGATTCAACATCTATAGCTTTTAAAATAAATCCAAAACCTTCTACCCAATGTTGTTTATCTGAATTAACAGTAAAATTATGCAATATTACATGATTATATTTAAAATAAATAATTTCTGACAGAAAAGTAATTAAATTCGTCACCTTTTCCATTTTTAAATTATTTTTTTATCTTTGAGAATTTCACAGCCGCTTCGGCTTCGGTCCACCGCAAAATTCACTCCACGAATCTTCGCCGGCAATGGATGAGCTGAATATTAATCGGCGGCTCGTTTTATTAATTGACTTTGATTGGATTACAGGGGTCGGCTTGTTTATTTGACGGGGCGCCTTCGTGGAAAATTTTTTGATAACCTCGACGCTTTAAGTTTTCGGACTTGGCTAATTAATATTCATAACAACAAACACCCAAAACGTCCGAAAATATTTAATGGCTTTTGGTCGTGGGGCTTTTCCTCTCGCTACCCCCTACCCCTCTCATACCAGTCTACTTTTTCCATCCGGGCCGTAAATATTTTCCAGGAAGATTTATCGCCTTTTGTGAAATGAACCAACACACCCGTACACAATTTTGAATAGATTTTATTTACATATCATACATATGCAAAACGCCATGGTACATATGCACATCCATATAAGATTGTATCAGCAGATAATAAAAAAAATGTTGACGAATAAAATTATTATTAATATTATCACTAAATTCATTACACGTCTTAAATTAACGAGATGATATTAAAAAATATATTTTCAATTTGTTTAACACGAATTTAATCAGTCGCTAAAATAAAAAAACGACATAACTTTTGCTTCTGAAATTCATGTTTCAGCAAAATTTCAGAATGCAAGAACATCCCCAATGAACAATTTGCATGAAAGTAACAATGGCCAAGAGGGGTATTAATTTTTATTACGCCGACATATATCGTGGACAATGTAACCCTTGCGAAATGAATTTTTTTACAAAGTTTCCCATTGCGAAAACTACACAAAGAATTTTTGTTCAAGGGCAAGTTCTTACGTTTCGCTTTCATTATATCATCAGTTGATCCCGTTTTTCTTATTTTCAATTATCTCATCGTCCTCTCGACGCCAGGTTTCGTATTATGATATCAATCATTCGCAATTAATAATAGTGTCGTAGGTGCCATTAAATTTCACGAGATTAATTGAATAATTTCAATTTTTTTGATCTAATAATATTATTCTTTCTACAAAAGCAAATAAATCGTAAATAATTACCTAAACAAGTCTGGAGTATTTAATTACAAGATTAAAAATGTAATATAAATGTACCTTCTGTATGAGCCTTTATCACAAATTATAATCAGACAAAAATAGTTATGAGAAAATCGTATTGGAAAAACGGAAATCCAACGTATTTTGAATATATTGTTTGAAACATTTTTTTTTCGACTAATTAATGACAGCAAATTAAATGTATTCGTATTAAATGTGAGCTCTCCAGAGGAAAGGCGAAAGAATAATTGAAAAATCTGATGAATAATAATATAGGAAAACATCAAAACTTATAAGATTGTTATTTAATGACTGTGGGCTAAGAAATACAAAAAATATTATAATCAAGGTCTTGCCGAAAGTATCGAAATTAACATTGCGACTTTAGATATTATTTTTCTAGGAACTATTTACATATAAACTCTATAAGTATAATTTTTTCGTTACTTTATCTTTATAAATAGAAAGAATTAATGTGACTATCTTAATTTATTTGCCCGTTAGAAAGTCTAGACGTGAATCTAATCTAGAATACATTAATTAATTTATCTCTGAATATATTATCAATAAATAATATTTATTACGAACATTTTTGAAAAATCGCCATTATTATAATACTGATAGTTTACTTATTTAATTTTTCAAAATCATGTATTAATATATTTACTATTTCATACATAATAAATACATATGTTATTCCATATAAAATTATTAATATTAATTAAATGCCAGTTAAATTTTACTCATAGACGACTTATTGAGGTTCTAAAAAAATATATTTATTTATACTTATTAATTCGGTACTGTATTATTCCAATTATTACATTTTTTAGTGATATTAATATTGGATCCTAGCTTTATTATTGCCTATCTAACTACAATACAAGGATTCATGGGCTTCGGTAAACTTGATGATTTAGTCAAATTTTAGCCTAAAAATAACACGTTATCACGCATTAGCTTCGATATTCATCAGACATGTTTTTACTTTTGATGATGAAAAATCATAAATTGATAAAGACGGAATCGCCAAAGGAACTAAACACCATAACGAAAATTGTGTTCCAGAAGTGATTGATGATTAATAAAACGCTAGCACAATTTTACAATAAATCTGAAAACACTGTTTTCCGTCCGAGGGGGGTCTCTCAAAGACCCCTAGCATTTCAAGTCAAGATATTAATGAATTCTTTATCAAGATCTTGACATTTTTTTAAAATGAATTATTCTTAGAATAAAAATAGTTATTCATGATGCTTTATAATTTGGTCGATGTCTCGCCGCAGACTGAGTTCTCGCCGCACGTGCCAATCGCACGTTTCACTCGCATCCGCCACATCGTACCAGATGCGAGCAGGAAAAAACAACGCGCACGTTGCATCAGAAGCGAGTATTGTTGTTTTTATTATCTTTTGCAATTGCAGACAATAAAGGTCAACGATTATTTATAATATATATTCTTTACAATACAAATATTTAGTTATTTGAGAAAAATAAGAAAAACTTAGGGTACCCAATCCATCGGCAGGGCTAGGTTAATACTTTGTTCGGCCCTCTTTATTATCGAACTGGTGATCCGTATCTCAAATTTTAAAACAGAACTTGAAGAATATAAGATGTCGCTACAATTTCTGAAACAAATAACTTGAGATATCCTAATAGATCATTTTTAAAATGCATGTAAGTCGCGCTCAGGCACTTGCAACATACTTATTTTTTTCACCTCGGGGTGTAAACGACAAATAACTGATTAAGAGATCAAATATCAGTATTGTCAACAGTATATCAATCATTTAAATATACCTAAAACTCCTAGGTTTTTTTTTTATTATTTTAATAAAAGATATGGTCGGCAATTATGCTGTTATTTATTTATTTATTTGACTTCGATGGATGAATCGTGTAATACAGTGGTCTCCAAAATTTTCCTAAAAGGATACTAAGGATGAAATTGGAATGAGTCTCTCACATTAATGTTCCTCCCAGTGTCAAACCACGATACTGGTTAGTTTTAATTTTATTTCAGTTTGATCGAAATTTATATTATTTGTTTTATAATTATTACCGACTATTGAGGAGAACATTTAAAATGTTAATTAAAAAACACATAACAGCCATACGGAAAAATAAACTGATTTATAAGAAGGTTTAAGATTTTATTTTATTTTTAAGATTATCGAATCTATATATGGATGAGTATCCATTAAGAAAAGCTTTTATAACTCACAATCACGCACTGGCCAGTGCCATAAAGAATTCCTTAAAAATTAGACCTATCCCAGTACTAATTTAGTCGATCCGAGTACTTGTCCGATATCGAGTGACAGTCCCTTTAATACTGCTTTCTTCTAGATCGCCGTTTTTGACTAAACGCTAAATTTTCAAGGTCAAATTCCATTTTTCGTAAATATGTAATACAATGCAGCGCGAAATAAAGGCGGGGCGAAAACAAAATACAAATTAAACAAGGTCAATTAAAATAAGTGAATAAAAAAAATGTTCGTTCGATTTACAAAATACAATTAAAAAACCTAACTTTGAAAGTTGTATAGGTGCTTAGTATTCTAGAGGGCGGGTCTCTGGAGCGTAGTCGCTATCTCGGCGCTATAGGAGGTTTGACTGATTGGTATTGTTAGCCGCAATTGAATACAGTTAGTATCGGAATGGATAAGCGAATATTGTTGTTTTTATTTATTATTTTCGCAAATGTAGACAATGAAAATAAAAGGACAATGAATCAGTGAAACTAGGTTTTCCAATGTACTAAAATTAAACAGATCTAGAAAGAGTTTTGTATTTGTATACCTATAAATAGAACAATATTTTTCTAGATCATTTCTTATATCGCATGTGTATGATGTGAAAAATGTGGAGATCGAAACGTTTGATCGCGCATGTCAAATTGATATATCAAACGTAGTTTCGTCCTGTCCAACAGAATTACAAGTTATGTCATATCCACAAGTTTAACGGATGTTTTTTTATATCCTTTATTCCCAGGAGGTGGACTTGACAAGTACCGGGATTTTCCCGGATATGTCCGGAATTTAAGCCGACCCGGAGGGTGTCTATATATTTATTTTTTTGAGAACATTTTCTATATATATATACGCACACCTTCATATATGTGTGTTTGGCGTCGAATTAAAGCGTCCGTATTCGCCGAAATTAATCCTCACTGTGCGATAAATATATTATATATTTTAATACATTTAAAAATCCGAGATTTATATATATATTAAATTCACAACAATGTTTTCTAATAACGCATTAAATTAAAATGGGGTTTGCGATTCGCTCCCATCGCATAGCGTGTTCGCGAACTCGCATAATTTTCACATAAAATTACGTTGATACTGTAATTTATAATTAATATTATATTGCGTATTTCGCATGATGTAATGTGTCATTTGCGTTATTCGAAGGGCCGTGTTAACCTCGTGTGTGGGCCGCGAACATACGCCCGGAATATGTTCGGGACTTACCCGCAGGTAGCGGATGTCACAAATAATGGTCGCCCTATAAATAACACGCCGACTCGACACCTGCTTCAGGTAATTGAAAGGATTTTGCGATAAAGTGCCATTTTAAAAACACACTTGGAAACACAAATGCACTCGGCGAACCGCTCGACCAATTAATAGGACCTCGCTCAAGGGGCGGACTATTGGATATGTCGATATCAGTGTTGCTATAGTTGAAACAACATTTGTTTGGCGGTTTGAATTGACGTTGCGGCTACGTATCCAATATTGTGCATTGTAATATTTTAATTAACCTTTCGAATGATGGGAGAAGAGTCGTGTTTTAGTATGCAACTGCATAATAGTCTATCGTTCAGATATTCAATTAACACAAATAGTAAATATGTCACGTTTTGTGCTAATTGGTCCGCGGAATTGTTTAAAAAAATCCACGAATACAATTTTTAAATTTATAAAAAATGGTACTGAGCATTTTTATTAATTACGATTATATTGTATCAAAATTATAAATTAAATGTTCAAAACGTCGTTTATATATGTGCATAACTCACTCAGATTTGTTGTGAGGTAGGGTCGCGTCACTCCCACTACTACCACCGAGGAGCGTCACGCAGAATTTCTCAATTGCCCATTCCGACACTAATCGTATTCAATTGCGGCTAACAATACCAATCAGTCAAACCTCCTATAGCGCCGAGATAGCGACTACGCTCCAGAGACCCGCCCTCTAGAATACTAAGCACCTATACAACTTTCAAGGTTAGGTTTTTTAATTGTATTTTGTAAATCGAACGAACATTTTTTTTATTCACTTATTTTAATTGACCTTGTTTAATTTGTATTTTGTTTTCGCCCCGCCTTTATTTCGCGCTGCATTGTATTACATATTTACGAAAAATGGAATTTGACCTTGAAAATTTAGCGTTTAGTCAAAAACGGCGATCTAGAAGAAAGCAGTATTAAAGGGACTGTCACTCGATATCGGACAAGTACTCGGATCGACTAAATTAGTACTGGGATAGGTCTAATTTTTAAGGAATTCTTTATGGCACTGGCCAGTGCGTGATTGTGAGTTATAAAAGCTTTTCTTAATGGATACTCATCCATATATAGATTCGATAATCTTAAAAATAAAATAAAATCTTAAACCTTCTTATAAATCAGTTTATTTTTCCGTATGGCTGTTATGTGTTTTTTAATTAACATTTTAAATGTTCTCCTCAATAGTCGGTAATAATTATAAAACAAATAATATAAATTTCGATCAAACTGAAATAAAATTAAAACTAACCAGTATCGTGGTTTGACACTGGGAGGAACATTAATGTGAGAGACTCATTCCAATTTCATCTTTAGAATCTTTTCAGGAAAATTTTGGAGAACACTGTGTTACACTATCTATCCATCGAAATCAAATAAATAACAGCATAATTATCGACCATATCTTTTATTGAAATAATAAAAAAAAACCTGGGAGTTTTAGGTATATTTTAATGATTGATATACTGTTGACAATACTGATATTTGATCTCTTAATCAGTTATTTGTCGTTTACACCCCGAGGTGAAAAAAATAAGTATGTTGCAAGTGCCTCAGCGCGACTTACATGCATTTTAAAAATGGTCTATTAGGATATTTCAAGTTATTTGTTTCAGAAGTTGTAGCGACATCTCATATTCTTCAAGTTCTGTTTTAAAATTTGAGATACAGATCACCAGTTCGATAATAAAGAGGACCGAACAAAGTATTATAGGTTAATACTTTGTTCGCCCTGCCGATATTGGAAAGTTTTTTTTCTCAAATAACTAAATATTTTGTATTATAAAGAATATATATTATAAATAATCGTTGACCTTTATTGTCTGCAATTGCAAAAGATAATAAAAGCAACAATATTCGCTTCTGTTGCAACGTGCGCAATGTTTTTTCTCGCTCGCATCCGGTACGATGTGGCGGGTGCAACATGCGATTGACACGTGCGGCGAGAGTAATTCCACTGTAAGAATAATTCTTAAAAAAAATTGCAAGATATTGAGGAAGAATTCGTTAATATCTTGACTTAAAATGCTAAGGGTCTCTGAGAGACCCCCTTCGTCTAAATAAGTTTTTTTATTTACATTTTAACTAATATAATTATTACGTTAATCTCGATTATATTATAAAAATCGTAAATTATTTTAATAATAAATAATTAACAGTGCAAATGATATAAATATAAATTATTATCGCAATGATTTTATTAAATGATGCTGAATCTCGATTGTATTTAATTATTTATTACACTCCCGTTACATTTCGAACATTCCTCTATTATCTTATTATCTACAATGTCGTGAACGTCCATCCCATGGTTCACCTTTAAAAGGTGAGCGTCTAAAAACAACAAAAAAAATGTTGCTTAGATTTTTTTGCTACATTCCTGCGGTTTTGAGGGAAGCGACTATTACACGCCCAGAGCCAGAATTCCTCACAGTCATGTAATGAAGAGTTTCTCATGGCGTCGACGAAACCAAACACAATTGAAAATGTTCACATATTCTTCGATTTCAAGCAGTGATTTTTATTTCGTCCGTCAATCTCCATTTTTACAAATTAAACCCATTAAGCGCCGGACCCCCATTTTTCACTCAGCAACAAATTTACACACACTCTCGTCCGAAAATAAATATTTTACACGGGGTTGACCCTAAAAACGATCGTAGAAACAAATAAATTAGAGTAGGAACCGTTTCGGCCTGTAAAGCCTGACGCAATCGCGATGAACGTAAAAAGCTCGCTTTTTATGAAAGCTACTAATATTTTAGAGACCCGAGGGTCACATAAATTGCTACCCGACATAGTTATGTTAGAAACGACAAAAATAACTATAAAATAAGACTAGGGACCGATACCGGCAGTATCAAAAGGGAGCCAGTCGGCGTTTTCGCGATATCAAAAATTAATGCCACAAAATATTGTCGCATTAATTTCAATTCTGAATATCAAATGCCGGTTCTAAAACGTCAATCAACGCAGCGATTGAATCAATCACCGTCAAAAAGTTAAACGGATTTAATTTTAAATAACTTTAAATATGGCCGAAATCGAATATTTAAAATTATTTTATTTAAAATATATCGAATGTTTTAATCCAAAGCAATTTATCAGACAGTTTTATAATAGCATTCCATATTTTATTCCGAATACAAAGTTTGCTCTAAAATAACGTTTAAAGTGAAAAACACATTTATATTTGAGTAACATATATTATACTATATATAATATAAATTCACGAAATCTAACTATTTATTAAAATCCAAGATAAACTTTTCACTTTTATTATATTAATGTAAAATTAATCTAAGGTTTTCGTTATTTTCATTAAAACGAAAATTATCGTTGACCTCAGACATATTTAACTTAGGTGTATTTAAATATAACAGTTTTTACTTTTTAGTGATTATTATTTATTAAGTTCTAAATTCGGGATTATTTTATTTTATTGAGAAACTATACTATTAAAAAATGTATGTGTTATATCACAATGAAATAAATTGCGTACAAAGGTAATAAATTATTTAAGCATGGTTGCAAACTCCTGACTAAATAAATTCATTTACTAAATATTAATATACGGATCCGTATAAAAAAATATTGAAACTGTAAAATAAACCCCAGGGACAACTAAGCTCAATATTTTAAATCCCGCAGACCAACAGCCATATTTCTCCATACAGCTATAAACATTCAGCAATTTTTCATGAGGATTTTAACTAGTATTTGTGTAGTTATTTAAGCTATAACAATATTCGGATATAAACCTATCCAAATATTTTTTTACCTCTCGCACATTCTCTGAATTATATATGACTTATTATTATAGTGACGTATTTGTAAGATATTGGGAAAAAATATCTCATCAATGTTAATGCAATGGTAAAAATACAAGCGTTAAATGATTTTATTTTATTGGGTTATGTGCCTTATCCATTCTTGGAGACTTCATCTATCTCTGATCTATATGCATATTCTAATTTATAATATATAGTTAACATGTTATAATTATAATGAAATTTGTATGTGAATAAACATTAGTAGTTTGGATTATTCTATGAATAAAAACAGTTACATTCATAATATGCTTAACAATTCGGTTGATATTTTGGATTTGTCTCGATTAACCCTTTTAATATAAACCCTACATGTCACAAACTTTTTGTATTTTTGTTTATTTGTCTATAGAATAAATATTATAAATAATCATTGACCTCTATTATCCGCAATTGCGAAAAAAAAATTTAAACGACAATATTCGTTGCT
This sequence comes from Philopotamus ludificatus, assembly GCA_022495035.1. Taxonomy (NCBI): domain Eukaryota; kingdom Metazoa; phylum Arthropoda; class Insecta; order Trichoptera; family Philopotamidae; genus Philopotamus; species Philopotamus ludificatus. The sequence goes on from JAGXCT010034789.1 coordinate 70,583, forward strand.
CTTGTCGCGGGCGCGATGTGTTTTCTCACTCGCATGCGGTACGATGTGTCAAGTGCGAGTGAAACGAGCGAGGTGTCAAGTGCGAGTGTGCGAGCGAATCCATTAAATTAAATCAGTATTACTTTTGGATAATATTCTTTCCACATGTAAAATGATAAATGATGTCAAGGACGAGTATCTTCTTTGTCCATTTTCGGATGTAGGCAATATTCTTGTCTTTATCTTTTCACTATAAATGCGTGTATTTTTCGCAAGCTGGAATAATTCTAGACTTCCCAACCCAGTGACAATTTAATTCCAAACTAACCATATTTAAAACCACTTCTCTCGCCGACCATGATTATTGGTTGGCGACCACTGATTCACGCCTGATGTAGACAATGAGGATGTCTATGTGTATGTCGGCGATCGCATGCATGGCAACCGATTATTTCATTCATCTAAGATTCATATTTTTTTTTACATTGTTCTTAGTTATGACAGATCTGTATTTTTTTGCGAAATACCCGTGACCCTAAATTGTGTATGTGCTTCATTATCCCGATAACGCGTTGTTCCAATAACGCGGTCCCAACTTTCACATTATCGGGGGTATTACTGTAAGTTGCAAGTGCCTCAGCGCGACTTACATGTCATTTAAAAAATATCTATTAGAATATTTCTAGTTATTTGTGTCAGAAATTGTAGCGACATCTCACATTCTTCAAATTCTGCTTTAAAGTTTGAGATACGAATCAACGGTTCGATAATAAAAAGGGCCGAACAAAATATTAACCTAGCCGTGCTATTGGGGACCCTAATTTTTTTTTATCCTAAATATCACAAACTTTTTGTATTATTAAGAATAAATATTATAAATAATCGTTGACCTTTATTGTCTGCAATTATGAAAAATAATAAAAACAACAATATTCAATTCTGTTGCCGCGGGCGCGATGTTTTATCTGGCTCGCATCCGGTACGATGCGGCGGGTGAGAGTGAAACGTGCTATTGACACGTGCGGCGAGGACTCAATCTGCGGCGAGACATCGACCAAATCATTAAGCATATCATGAATAACTAATTTTATTCTAAGAATAATTCATTTTAAAAAAATGTCAAGATATTGATGAAGAATTCATTATTATCTTGACTTGAAATGCTAGGGTTCTCTGAGAGACCCCCTTCGGATGACGTCTTGTTTTCGAGCCGTTTCCAGAACCATATTTAAAATCACTTCTCTCGCCGACCATGATTATTGGTTGGCGTCCACTGATATTGAAATTTAAACAAGTATGTAAAGTATGTAAATGAAAATAAAATCTACAGAATAAAGACGGGAATAAAAAGCAAAGTAATATAATTTAATATTTAATAACATGCCCAATAAATTATAAATCTACGGTTAATTATAGAATTCCCCGATTATTAATTTAAATAATATGTATTCTCATGCAATTTATTAATTAACCCTTTTGCAGCCCCAAGCCTTTATTTTCGTTTGCGATTCATACATCGAGGATGTATCTATTGAATCAAATGTAAAATATTATATTTTAATACTTAGACTTGAGGATAAAAGGGAGTTACAATATCCTAAATAAATACATATGAATGTATGCATGTGTATATATTTGCGTGGCGGTGGAAGCTGGATTATTTCGCGCATATATGCTTATGTCTGGCGGTCAAGGGGTTAATATATCGCTGAGAAAACAATTAAATTGTATACTATCAAAACAATCCAAATTTCACATAACCATTAGCATTTTTTGTATAAACAGTATGCAGATTATAATTATGAGATCCGTAATGTTCCTAAAATCTAATAAAATATTGATTAAATGCAGTATTCACTAATCATCTGTCATTGGATGCTCTTATGACATTGTTGTCGACAGACGTAATGTCGCATTTATATGGAGCCCTTCGAAAAAATCCATTGTTTAATTTTTATTTTCACCTGGCGCCCTTTACCTGGACGAGATATTCCGAGAACACAAACAGACTGAATATTACATTATTTTTGTAATAATTGAAACGTTGCATTCTTCCAGCCCGAGGGTGGTCTCCCGGTTCGAATCCCATTACAACATACCGATCCGTATATCCAATTGTGTTCTGTAAACACGGAACCAACAACCACCGACCTTTTCCGACGCTGGATCCAATCATAATTCATAGTGATTAGGGCTTGTTAGTATGCGAAGACAACGCTCATATCTACATCTTAATTCTGTACGAGCGATTCTCAAACTTTTCATTATTTATTACCGTAATTAAATTCTAGCGCACGTAAAGATCGGCGACAAAACAAATTTGAATATTCGTACGAATTAATAATTAATTATTTTTAATTGCATTATGTTAATTTGGCAGTTTGAGAATAGGGCGTGGCGCGGCTTGCATCTTTGATAGAGCATTATTGAATTGAGCGGTCTCTTGAGCGGCTCAGGTGCTTTTATACGGGGTACGTGCGGAGGGTCCCTTTTTTTATTTTAGGGCTTCCCCGTAAGGCCCTACTTATTTAGGCATTAGGAGAAGACCGCATTTGTCACTGTCAATGTGAAACGTGGAATTACTTAACATACCTCAGGAATTCCGCAGCCCTTATTTATGGAGACACCAGCTCATTTGTGTAAATGTTTATGTTATATTTAGACAGTGAGAGAGGCTAGGCGCCGTGGATTGATTGGTCCATGATACGAATTTTAAAAAAATGCATAGTTTCTCACATTACATTATGCCTTAAAACATTGCTCATTTAATAAATTTGAAATGTCTCATGAATACACGATTAGATTTCTCTCAACGCATTGTTGCCAACTTCATTATATAATTTGTATCCGAGGTCGGCAACCTTTTTTACTAAGAGGCCATATTTCAGAAATGCGGAAATTCGATGGGCACCGGTATACATTACAACTTCGAGTGTTTCCTGTTTAAATATCTATAATTTTGAATTTAGATTTGAACGGCAGGCACATTAAAATTGCTTCACGAGCATCCTCGAACCCACGGACACGCCTTACCGATCGCTGATCTATATATATACAGTAAGCCCTCGAATTGCGCAATTAATTGGTTTCGAAGGTTTTCCCGCAAGTCGAAAAATCGCGGAAAGCACAAAATTTAGTTACATATATTTATGGACGAACTACTTCAAGTATCGATCCAGTGTTAATTGTCTTTTAGCCCTTTTCTTTTGTTCATAAATTATAGTGCGGCATCATATTTAAATATTCCCGGATCGTATTTAAATATGCACAGTTGTTAATTAATTCCTCTTCTTCTGAAAAAAATCTGCTTTTCGCCCGTCCTCAAGTTCCATCAATACATCATTGCTCATTCCCGCTAAATGACTGTTAATCAAACTAACGAAATCCTTTTCTTCTAGATTTAAATGTAGTTCTTTGGTCATTTCAACAAGATCTTGAATAACTACGTCTTGAATAACTAGCCAGTTGGTGTCCTATTCTCATCAACCAATATTGCAACTTCACTCCAGGCATCACCAATATTTTGAACAGCTTATAAATGTCGTACTCTTTCCAAAATTGGGTTAACGATTTTTCGATCTGTCTATCAACAACTCTAACTAATTGTCTAAATGTATTAACTCGAAAAATATTTTTTTAAATATAATTTTCAGAGGCTTGAGGTTAATTACAATCGAATTATGATTGTCAGGTAAGCCGCCACTAAGCACAGATAGTATTCGGATGGGTGACCATTCCGAAGAATTCAGAGTGACGCTGGTTAACAGAGGGGTGGTGTGGTGGCTGACCTTTTGTGACCTTCATCTCACAAAAATATAAGCTGGAAAGCGGGCACCAACGCTCTTCAATAAACCATGTCCACGGTCCTCCATAATGGGAATCAAACACAAGGTAACGTTTCTCAGAAATGAGAGAAAGTAGATTAATAGTTTATCTAAAAATAATAATATGTAATCGCTACACGACTGTAAAATAAATCTAAGTCAAGTATGAAATTGTTATTATTAAACATATGATCAAATTTAACTGTTTCTTATTTCACGTCGGTATTATATTTTAACGTTTTTTGTTTCTGTTAGAAAGATGTCACACATATTTTCTCGTTCTTAATCATTTCACGCTTAAGAAAACATTTTTCTTTAAATTCGTACAATTATGAAATATGAGTTCTGAAGTGGAAATACAACATCGCAGGCAGCTCGGGAAATTAATGGCGTATTGTGCTCTAATATAACTAACATAACTGCAACAGATAGTATAAAATTGGTATACATATTTTTTTCTGGTAACTTTGACCCCACAAATAATCCAAGTGGACAGAATCAAAGGTGGATAATTACGAACTAAAAGTCATCGTCGAGTCAAGTTTATCTAAAAATGCACATGAATTATCAATGATGTTTGGTGTTGGCAAACAAACAACAACAACTCACATAAAAAAAATTGATAAGTTAAGTTCCACATGAACTAAATAAAACCAGAAACATCAACGATTGGAAACTTGCATTATGTAGCTTTCTCATCATACAAAAGATTATTTTTTTTATCAAATTGTAACGTATAATGAGAAATAAATCCTATACGTTAGCCGTAAATGTTCAGCACAGTGTTTGGACAAGAACAGGCCACCAAAACACAGCCTACATCGCAATATTCATCAAAGGAAGCTGATGATGAGTGTTTAGTGGTCTGGCCCAGGCATGATCCATTATATTAATCTGGTCGGTACCTACGCGAGCAGTGTTAATCTACACGATGTAGTGCAAGAGCGTAGTCTGCTTCTCAGCGCTACCAGCGTCGGGTATTGGACGGGTGCGGGCCGGTAGCGGAGTGTGGGGGGGGGGGGTCTCGCCGCTAAGCCCCATATCGCGCTGCACCTCGGTGCAGTCATACTGACTAGCAGCTTCTTTGAGCCACGCTTATCACTTTTTTTTACTATTGTTAATATTATTTTTGAATACACTATTTTGTCCAGAGCATTCCCAAATATTTTACCCTCGAGCGGCCACTGAATAAAACTATTCCTTGTATTTATAAAAAAATAATAAACTTTTTTTGATTTTTCTAAAAATGTCATACTTGACCCAATACTAAGCTATGAAAGTAAGCTTTAATACCATTTAACCCATTTTTCCTGGAGTTCTAATATTGAAACATTTTCTTTTTAGCACCACTTCAATATCCATTGTCGAATATAAATTAAGATTGCATTAATCTATAGCTGATACATCTGAGTTGAATATATCTCGTTTTTTGTAATATATCATTATGTTTAATTGATACTATCATGAATTTTGAGAAAAAAATCGGGCAAAATGGGTTAATCAAGTCCTTAGATTGATATAGTTCAGTAGTTTGGATTTGGCAACGCCAAATTTATCAGATATTATAAGATCTGGAAATTGATGTAATTAAGAAAGGATTTTTTTTGGCCTTTTATTTATTTTTATATTTTTACTGAATAAGAAAAAAATATAAAATCTTAGAGAGTTATCAAGATTATATTTGAAATGATTATTGCTTTTATGGAGCAAAAAACGGAAGGATTAAGTAGCTTTTTTCGAATGAATTCACAATGAAACAAGAGGTATCTCGAAATTTGAGCTTTTTATGAGATATAGTGAAACAGAGCCTCAAAGTGAAGGAGGTATAAAGGATTTAGGAAAGATTATTGATTTCTAAATTAATTTCATCAGAAGAAAGGTTGCACGTTCGATCAGTGGAAGTAACAATATATTATTACAATATTCTTTTTATAAAAATGATAAAAAGTTGCACCTTTATTGGCTTTTCTTATTTTTCATAACATATAATTTAAAAATAGTCATATTAATTAAACATAATTCATTTTCAATTAATGTCAGATTATTTCAGAGCAGCTAAACCACTTAACTCTACTTTGAAGGGAATCGTGTACATATCCCAGAAAATAACTTATTAATAAAAATTTTAAAGAAATCTAGAAATAGCATTGCTTCACAATAAAAATAAACTTATCTCAATGAAATCCATCATCGCCGATTGCCTTTTTATTGTTCTCAAATTCATTGGAAACCACTTGGTAATCAGCGATTTTGCAATTTTACTGTTCCACGTTTAAATATCTATAAAATTTATTTGAAATAAATTTAAAGCGTTATAGAATTTATAGCAACCGTGCGATTCTAATTAATTTGTCCTAATAATTGAATACAATTAAATCGTATTAAAAAATTTATTTGTCGTATTATTTGAGTAATATTCTATAAATTCAGAGAGTTGTTGGTATATGCAGTAAATTTAAATTAAAAATAATTTAACTTGTCGACATTTCAAAACCTTAGTTCATCAGGGACTCGCTTTACTTTTCATTAGTTGAAAGAGACGATGTTAATGCTTCGACTCGTTTGGCTGAAGGACCACCGTCGCTAAGCCACTCGTATCGCCGACACAAGGATATCGTTACCCTAGCAATATCTGTGCAAGAAGTATACATAATATGAAAAGTTTCAGGTAGAGGAATCTCGTGTACCACCAGTATTAAAACGAAGATCCCTAACTAGCTGCTTGCATGCCTCAACACGATCCCATTAGACCCCGAAGTAGACAGAATATGACACACTGTACTCTGCAATCGAGACGAATAATGATGGACGCGTACAAAAATATATATTTAATTATCGTTAAAAAATTAAATATATTTTTTAATATTAAGAATATATTAACAAGAGCCATAATCCACAAATCTGCGGTAAAAATATTAAATAAAATTCCATTTGTCTGGCTTGAGCATCGAATTCTTCGCGATTTAATATCGGCGCATTATTAGAATATTCACGTTTTTTATGCATAAAATATCTTCAGACTCCAGAATTTAAATCAAACCTATTATATTCGTGGATAAAGTATTATAAATTTCAGTTTGGCAATATTAAACGGCCCGTGCTCGAATGAGAAATCGGCTGGAAAATAATATGAATATATATAAAAAAAAATTATAAACGAATTACGCTTCGCCCAATACTGGGTTCGATAACTTTTTCACTTAGCATCAAAGCACAACTAATCCCTTTGTAAAATATCTTATGGACATTGTTGGATACTCGCAGTTGTTAGTTTGGGTCTAAATTCTGCTAATCAGGAAATGATGGATGAGAAAGTTTTCCCCTTGATCCGTCTCTGAAACTAATATTTTCTCGGTGCCGGGCGAAAAAAAAAAAGAATAATTCTCGAGACGAAAATCAACGGACGGCGACATTGCGAAATAACAATTTGAAATTAATTTTTAACGCGTTAAATTGGTCGGAAAACTTTATTTTTAGCTCCAACTGCCGAAATGGCGGCGAGTATCCCGAAATTTTTAGCGCAAACATAATGATAGCCCTAATTAGGCATTAACTTTCATTTACCTCCGCGAGGGTAAATTTTAACTCGACTTTATTTTATTATATCTGCGACCGTTTCGGAATTAATCCATTTGCTGCAGATGGCAACACTGAATATTACGCGAGGATAAAACTACACAAAATGGCGTCCGTTTTCTGTACACAAATCGAATTAACTCGTAATTTAAATGGCACGTGTTTGAAGTTACATTCTAAGCAGTCTCGCAATTATCATTTTACATTTAACAGATAAATATAATATTAATCTCAGAAATTAACTATAAAAATGATGAAAATGATACATTCGTATTATATACATTTTTTTTTTATAAAAATCTTAATAAATAATACGACGCTGCAAAAAAAACTTAATTAATAAAAATTAACGAGAGACGCAATACATAATACGAGCGTTCAAATGAAAAAAAAGATTCATCACTCATTACGCGTGACTTAATGACTTACGAGGGTGACCGCGTGTCCGCCCTGCGCGCCGGCCGACCGAACTCTTCGTAATGAAGTAAGAAATATATAATAATTATAATGGATTGTGATGCTGCAATGTTGACCCAGTAATTGTCCAAAGTAGAGATCATACATCGATTTCTCTATAATAATTTCGACAGGGTTCAATTAATTCAAGGATATATACCGAACGCAAACAACCAAGCAGTTTTCTCTATTCTTCCTCTTAAGGCATGTAGAAGATATAATCCGGAGTGAATAAATCAAATTGTTCATTTTTTTTACTTCAGCCTGAAAATGATACACATATTAGATGCTCACTTCATTTTTAGTTATCGAAAAGGTTTCACGTGTTATGATATCCTCGGCATTTTTTTTCTTGAGAAAGGAAGTTGGAAATAATTAAAAACAACACCGTTATGATTCTGTTCTAAACCGGCATAGTCCGTCCGTATCATTTCTGGGCTCTCGATATTCTCGAGTGCGCCCTATCCTTCTTACGTAAAGTGTGTCACAGAACTCATTTTACGCGGGTAACGGTTCCCGCCAAAAGTCGGTGACATCATCGTCACGTGACTCACAGGACCGGCTATAAATATGTCCCGTTTTGGAGCCATTCACATCACATTCGCTCACGCTGTCATGGCAGTCACATCTCCGTGATTTCTCTCATACCGGAGATACGTCTCCGGAATCCTCATCATCACCTCGTACCGGAAATACGTCTCTGGGATCCTTATCATCGAACTGACGACACCTGCAATTCTCAATATACATCATCAACAAACAAAGCGTGTTTCACTTTGATCTCGATCTTCGAAGCGCGATCGTCAACTACCGGACGATCGAACGTTTTGGCGCCAGCGGTCGTGTACCTTTTGATACGCGAGCTCGGGCTGCCTTAACATTTGGAGGCAGCGACGGGTTACCTTTTTGGTACTACTGTCGCGTCCCCTAACATTTTAGTGGCAGCGGTGGGATACCTAATTGGTACTACTGTCGCGCCCCCTTAACATTTTGGAGGCAGCGGTGGGTTACCTTTTTGGTACTACTGTTGCGCCCCCCTTAACAATGCCTCAGCCTCCGTATTCGGCCAACATAACTCCCTGTGACTTCTTTTTATTATTGAAAATGAAAAAAAACGAAATGTCGACATTTTTCAATAAAAATTGAAAATGTGTGATGTATTTTATTCTTTCTTTTTGAGAAAAACATCAAACCTCTATATAATGGTCTACAGAAGTTCAGAATTTGCCCTTATAGGCTCTGAATTAATAAATTTTAAGGTGTCTAGACGTTCTAAACCTATTTCTTATCAAAAATTGAAGTAAGGTTTTATTATTTACTTACTAGTCATAATTAGAAATAGAATTCCATTGAAGTGCAGGATTTATTTGTCTATTAAATTAGTTTAATAACAATTTCTATAATATAAATAAGTTATTTTTTATGGATTCGCTACATATTTATATTACCTTAAGTTTTTTCAACTGACCACAAATGTCCACTAAATAGATGAGGCGCATAATTTATTTCTTATTATTAAGCCAGGCTGACGACGATTAATAAATTTATAATTTTTATTAAAAAAAATTGGAAAAAAATTCTAGCAATTTACGCCCTAAAATTCCACGCCAGATGGGAATTCCCCACCGGTTGAGAACCCCTGCTCTAAGTCAATAAGTATAAAAGTTACACTGAATTTTTTTTGCATGGAATACTATTCCTAAGCTATCGGATTAAATATGGATTACGTCTCTTGAATTAATGGAAAATAAAACTTGAGCTCAATATAATATAGCAAGACTAATGTAAGTTATCTAGTAGAATTGATTTTAAACCTAAATGTGCTTGAAAGCAAACTATTTCTCTAGAAGAAAAGTATGGCATTAAATAAAGTTATCCCTCCTATAGCGCTTCTTGATATATGATATATGGCGTAACCAGCATTACCTTTATGACATTTCATTTCATAAATATTGATGCGAACTTCGGATTTAATTAATCATTTTTAATCGAAGAACGATGACAATAACCGCCTTCATTTTATAAAACGAGAAGTTTTGAAACCATTGCATTAACCCATCCGTCACGGCGGCTCGAAAACAACTGCGTCGCCCGAATGGTCTATGAGAGACCCCGAGCATAATATATTTTTTTTAAATGGATTATTTTATGAATAAAAATAGTTTTTCATGATATCCTTCATAATTTGGTCGATATTTTGGATTTTTTAACTAATCAATATGACGCGTAAATGACACGCGCACTTGGCGATGTCTCGCCACAGACTGAGCTCTCGCAGCATGTGTCACTCGCACTTGCCATATCGTACAGGATGCGAGCGAGAAAGAACATCGCGCCAGTGGCATCAGAAACGAATATTGCAATTGATTCGAATGTCGTCGCGTGTCGGTATTGGACGTGGCGGCGATGGCGGTTGGCATAATCATGGTTTCGTAGATTCTACGGATCTATGAGGAGATTCTCGGCTCCCGGGCTCATGACTGGCGACCTGATCCGTAATTGAAGAGCCTAGATAACCTGGTGGATGACCGTCACAGTCCTGGCATCAGGGTTGGGACGAACGGGTCTCTGCAGGAGATCGCGTGGTGTCTTCCAGGTGGCAAAGACCCGCCTCAGGATTAGAAGGCCAACGCTATGTATGTATGTATTTATGTAATTGCGAATAATAAAGGTCAATGTTTATGTATAATATTTATTCTTTAGACATTTTTAAACAAATACAAAAAGTTTGTGACTTGTAGGATTTATATTAAAAGAGTTATTGAAGAAAAATAAAAAAACTTGGGGTCCCCAATAGCACCATCGGTTAGGTTAAAAGCTCGTCAATATCTGTATTAAAAGCATTGTTAAATTTTGGGTAGTTTATATTGTTGTATCATCAGATTTATGCTCGTACAAATAATTAATTGTGTGTTTGGTGTTATTTTTTAATGCACTGCCATAAATTGAAACATAATTAACAATACAACCAATGCTACTGAAACGCAGATTGCAAATGGATATTTTAATTATATCAAAACATATATATATACATATTTAATACAATCACAATTATTTTGTTTGCAACGTAACATTTTATATATATAAATATATATTCCTATGGGAATGGTTAATGGCAGCGGTGGGATTGTTTAGATTCCTAATTCAAAAGTTATTTGTCTTGTCTTAATATATGCAAAATTTTCGTATTATGACAAAGTTTTATGTCACGTCTTCGACTGACAGACATTGTTTATTCCATCTCCAAGTTTTGTTTTCGCTGACGACGATGGAATGACGTGGATAATATTACAAACTTGCGGGGTTAACCGATGAAAGTTTTCTCTTTGAAAACATCTGGCGTAAACTGTTAAGTTGTAACACGGCAAATGAACCGAGTCGATGACACCAAATCAAATAAAAATACAAACAGCTTTTGCACTAATAAATTGGCAGCTACAGCTGACAATGAAGCGTGCAATTCGCAAATGGCACACCGTGTTTGTCAATAATTCTTTATAATTATTTATTAATATGTAAAAAATAATCAATTGTTATTTTTATATTAATTAGCTAACACGTAAATATTTCATGAATAAAACTAGCTTGATATCTTTATTCTTTTATTATAAACAACATGTAATTTATGCAGCATGCGGTACCGCGCTAGATGCACGTCTTGTGGCAACATTTCAGATAGTTGCTCAAAGTTTAGAATCATCCCACCCTCGTACGTGAACAACTTTGCCAACACCCTGAATTATCAATTTTCCAGGAGACCGTGGCAGGGGATGTCTCAACCATGAATATTAATATGTCATATGACACACAACTTCTTGACTGAGGTAAGAAAAAGCAATTTCGCAACACATTAATAATGATATAACACGAAAGGGCCGCGGGTTCGTGTAAGCAGATTGTATTGTTCTATCCGGGATATGTAGCTAGATAAAATATGAGCGTGCTAGAGTCGAGCGGAATCGCTCTTATAAACAACTGTTTGATATTAAAAATTAAAAATGCAAAAAGAGGGCGTAGTTTAAATATTTATGTCCAGGATAGCGAGAGCAATAAAAATGACCAATCAGAAGGATGATAGATTTTAACTCCACCCCCTCAGGTAAAAATCACTGTCGCCAATTTCATCATATTTTAAACACTGTCATTCGTATTTATCTGATTTTATATGTAAAGAAATAAGTGAGAATGTGCGAAATTTGACAAAAATTGACAAATATTTAAGGTACTCCTGAAATGCAATACTCGGTATAGCGCTTAACTCCTTCAACGATCATCTTTAAGAATAGGACGAAGACACATGGGGTCATGCTCGACGAATATAAAGGTTAAGGCGTCATAACGGTATTGTTTTTGCCCAAAAATTTCCAAATTTTCGATATTTTCAATGGCAAGATACGTCAGAATCAAGTCCGTGAAATAAAAAAATATTATTATGTATTTTTACAGAGTAATATTATTTATATATTTTTTTATATATATATTTCTATTTTCATTCGAGACATTAGTTCTGCGATATCCTTGAAAAAACTATTTTTGTTTCATTAGAAAGATCGTACGTAGAAAATCCCATCGTAGTCACGCTCCTCAGACACGAGACATCGACAAAGAAGAAATAAAGAAAATTTCGTTAATTAAATTGCGAATAAAATGGCTATTCCCCCAATAAACTCTTGGGTATAAAAAATTATAGCCATAGTTAACAAAAATAGCAGGATATTATTGCAATTATTTTTTTGAAAATGTGACTTTTAACATCCAACTTGAGCGATACGTACAATAAAATTTACACCGCGTATGCGCAGTTTAGGATACATCAAACTAATCAGTCAACTCTCTACATTAATATCCCATGATTATATGAAATTTACAGTCAACCCTCCTATAGCGCTTCCTGCTATAGAGTGGCGTGCGGCGTTCTAGATTACAAAACGCTTAGCTTAGGTAAATTATTCATAAAAAATATTTTTTTAATTAGACGAAAGGGGACTCTATTGGAAACCAATTTCAACGGGTATGTTTATTTCCATAGACGAGAAAACTGCTTCTCGATTTAAAGGAGCAAAAGATCTTCTAACTCTTTTTCTTAGCGGAAATGCATCCGTAAAATTAAAAATAAAACCATTGTCGATTTATAAATCAGAAACTCTTCGTGTCATAAAAGGTTATCCAAAAATCAATTTACTAATATTTTTTTAAAGTAAAGGTAAAAACTGTATTTATGGACTAGTTCAAAACTTGCTTCTGACCAACAATAAAAAATGCCAGGATATTGGAGTTCAAATTTGAGAAGTTATGATGTTGAACAATGCGCCAGGTTATTCTCTGAACGTTGAGACCCTGTTCACTGATTTTCCTCATAATACCACTTCCGTCTTATAGCCAATAGATCTATGTCTACTAGTCC
>JAGXCT010034790.1:2896-33527 GCA_022495035.1 Philopotamus ludificatus
TGAATGACGTTACCCTTTCTCGGTGGTATTAAAACAGTACTGTTCGAAAAACGACATTACTTATCGGATGAGCTATAATTTTGTACCTCTCTTCTTTTGTAAGTCTTCGATTTCAGTCGATTAAAATTGAACAACTGTCAGTACCTCCAGGTCATAGTTATTTTAATTATTATGTTCAGATCAAATGTGCATATCATATGGAATAAACTCATTATTCATTGTGGTCCAGCATCATATCCAACGGAAAAATCTAAACTTCATCCGTCTTATAGATATATTGTCCAGTTATTCTCATCACTTTTAGTAACCTATTTCTTATTATATTTGCAATGAAATAATTGAGTATTTTTTACTTCGTGTGCTTTCTATGTTTTTGGACGTAAGATCGCTTACTTTATTTTTGGTTTTACTCATAAATGTTTCAATTTTTGGCAGCTGGTACATATTCTTTCTTACCGACCACCGTTTACCCTCTACCTTTTTACCATAGTGGTCTGGAGAATGTAATGTTTTGCTTCATGAATGATGTGTCCAAAACATTCGATGTGGTTGTTTAGAATATCCAGAAGCTTTTGCTGGAGAAGTTGAAGTACGGTTCTATTCTTGAAGTGATCCGTTCTTCAGTAGCACTATTTTTCTAACGCTTCCAGCTAGTTGATGTTCGCTAGAAGTACAGACCATACGTAGTATTTCAGAATTCGCGGATGGATCTCCAAGAAGAATCAGCGAAAGCATTTTGATAAATATCATTCCTTGCCATCTCTATCCTGACATTGATATCTACTTCCTAAGTCACGTTCAAACCAATATAAGCACCCAGGTATTTGTATTTTTCAACTAGCGCCACGTAATGTTAAAGACTACTTTGGACACATCATTCGTGGATCAAAGGATTCTCTTCCGGTTGTTGGGAAGAAAGAAGTAGTCGTGGCTTCGCAACATTCTAAATTGGACTGGGTTGGGAGCTCCATAATTATTTTAGCTCGCTGAAAATAGACACATTTATGAAGAAAATACAAAGATCAGTAGATCGATAAAATCTGAAAACGGAAAGTCACGTCCGTCTTTTAAATTAGACTTTTTTTAAGGAACACACAATAAATTTATGATTATAGATTTATTTAATTCAAATGAATCCTTATTATTTATCATCAGATAATTGTTTATATTTTGTATTCTTGTCTTCAATTCTTGACTAGGACGAGGGAAAATTTCTGAGTGAGTGGTTATTGGGTTAAGGTAGAGGTTAAGACCAATATTCTTTCATAATACCAACCGCGATGAGACTCATATGAACTACTACTCCCAAAAACGCCTTCATCTCTATGTTGGTAACATCAGTTTTCAAAAATTAAATGTTTGTCTAAGCTTTTGGTTTTATTAGTTTCGGATGTAATTTTGTTCAATAATTCATCGGTTAAAAATAGCCGAAAACAATTAATTGGTTTGGTGCTGGAATTTGAGGCAAACTTCTTTATAACCAACGGAAATATAGAAATTTATCGTGTCCAAAAAAAAACTACAATGTTTTTCTACTTACACTGGCTTGGTTAACCCGGTTTTATTTTAAATAAAGCACGTAGTAACAGCCCTGACGAACAGACATTGTTTAATTTTAACACTCTTAAATATTAATAAATGTTATGTAAAAATAATTGTCGAGTGAAACTCGACATGGGTATGTATGACGGGTATGCATCCCTCGAAACGCGACAGGGTATGTATCCCTCGAGAAAAGAAGGTCGATTTACTTGGCAAAGCTGTTGGTTGGCGCAGTACATAACCCCCTTGTACAGTGCGAGTTGCCCTTATGGGCGCCACCTCACTACCATCGAGCTCGTTCGCGTGTGCTTCTTCTTCCGCCAAATGTGAGGACAATTGCTCTCGGAAACTCTCCGGTAACCAAAGCTATTACTCTGCTTAACCACTTGACCGATTTACTAATATATATCCATTTACTTTTTTGTTGTTGTTGTTATTTTATATTTATATATCTACTTTTTATTTATATTTTATTTTATATTTTAATGCGTGATTGGCAATCTGGGTCAATCTGTAATGCCAATCACGGATTTTTTTATGATAAATAAATAAGACCCAGCGAATAAAAGCGATGTCGAGTCTCACTCGACATAATATATTTTGCTCGCTATATTTTTTTTATCAAAACGTCCTCTAAACAAGTAGATCACTATTGTCCAAGACCAAGATAATTGTTATAATAGTTATCTAATATGATATGAAAAAAAACAGAGGTTCCACTTTATTTATTAGCAATCGACCTGCAAAAATCCATACGTGACGACGTACGGACACGAGTGTGCGAAAAAAAAAATGGAGCGAATTAAATGTCAGACGCCCCTGCGGCCCTGTCCATTACAAAAGTATTAGCGTAGTTGCGCAGAAATCGCAAGCACGTCGTCAAAGGTTCTGCCCGTGACCTAGCGAGGAGGCGGGCCAGAACGGGACCAGTAGCCCCGCGGCCACCGCTACCCTCGCCGGGGTCTGAGCCCTCGTCGAGGGCTCCGCGGTCACGTGGCCGCGACAACATCTTGCGACAACCACTCTTTGACACAACACTTGCAGTAATACAATTTAACGCGACCCAGAAACGCAGAACTACCATTATAATCGGGAAAAAAAAAACACTGTTAACCCTGTGGCTCGTTAAATTCAATACATTAATTCGATATATGGTTTCATTCAGTGGTTAATTTTTTTTTATTAATAATAAAATAATAACTTGTGCTCGTGGATTAATTTATTTAAAGTAAAAGTATTTAAACAATGATGACGATGTATGATGTTGAATATTCAAGCACCGAATCAGATGTTTGGTACATGTGATGATGACGACACGGCTTCATGGACGACAGTGAGAGCAGTGGTTCCGGACATAAGTGATTTCGGTTAAGTGATTTTTGACTCGGATTCAAAATAAATAAATAAAATCAAGAAAGATGGCGAATCCGTTCGCGTTGTTTATTTTGGCGCTGAGCATTGGCAGGTAAACATCAACACTAATCTGAATGTAATCCCGGTTTTTCTATTGTTCGGTATTTTTATCCGGTTGGATGCTATCAAGTTGTCATTTGCCAAATCCACCGTCGATTGTTCCCTGATATCGGATCGGCTAGCCAAGATGCCAGGGTCGATTCGCAACAACCAAGGTTCGGAAACCGAAAATAAATAAATTCACTTCGCCTTGATCGCCACGTGATGAACGATCTGTCATTGCGCTCAGCTTCCGAGAAACATACTCGGGATTGCGATTGTTGACTCGGTTTTTTCAGCGAAATATAGCCAAAAATTTCAAGATGAACACTCAAAAAGCATCACTTAACACGTGCACATTAATCCCCATCAAATAAAACAATCATATTGTGCAATTCTGAAACACAGCTTCAACGTTTCAGCCTCTATCTCCTTAATCGATCCGTCACGACGGCTCGAAACCAATTTTGTATGAAAATAGACCCCAAAAATTTTAATGTGAAGAATTGATAAATTCGTCGACAATACCTTGACATTTAAAAAAATTAAATATCTATGAATAAAAATAGTTAATCATGATATAATTAGTATCGCACTTGCACAAGCGCGATGTTTTTTCTCGCTCATATCCGGTACACGGCGATAGAAAACATCGCACCCGTGCTAATGGTAAACAATATTGTTATTTATATTTATTCTTTGAATATTTCTAGACACAATAAGTTTGGAACATGTACGATTTATATTAAAAGAGTTATTCGAGAAAAATCATAAGCTTGGGGTCCCAAATATACCCCATCGGCACGGCTAGGTTAATGTTGGAAAAATAGCATGATTCATTATGTCCAAGGGCGGCTCGTGATTTTTAAAAATCAGATGATATTAAAGTGCACCCCCCCCCCCTATTTTTCAAAAAAAAATAAACTATGTACAGTGAGGTGGATAAAAAAAACATGTGTTTTTTACGAAATCAAATGAAATATTTTTTTATTAATATTTAAAACGTTGCGGTCCAGGGGACTCGAAAACGCGTCCTCGCGGGCCAACGTAAAAGTACGGGGGACGCGTTTCCGAGTCCTCGTTGGCGCTGATGTTAAACCTAATGCATTTATATTTCATTGATACGCAGACCACACTATGAGAAGTTTTGACTATTATTTTTTTTAACACAACAAAAAAAAATATTGACGTAGCTTAAATAGTATCAGAGTTACACCGATTTAACTGAAGTACTAACTTTTGCTACTTTTTTCGCGAAATCGGCGCGGAACCCAGCGGACCGAAATTGTGTTAATATAAAAATACGTTTTTTTATTAAAATCAAATGGAAGTCGTATTTATTAATATTTATTTATTTATTTTAACTCTAACCCCTAGACTCCAGGGCCTAGAGTATACAAAACATGGTTGCACGAGCATTCGAAAATTTTTAATCGGTAATCGATTGAATTATGGGATCTTTAAAAGATTTTCATCAATTAATTCTTGATGATATTCAAATTCTAGAAGAGAGAAATGCAAAATATAGTCGAAAAACATTGACGGTGTCGTTTATATTTCGAATCGAGTAGAAAATATAGACCAGCGGGGCATATACAGGTCTGCCCCAAACAGAGCTATACGCAGCAAACGAAAAGCGACCTTCTGTATACGGTAATACAGGACTTTTCTCTTTACCTTCACTACCTAGCCAGACAACAACGACCACGTGCCCAGAGCGGATGCAAGAATGCCAAAATACATACGAAACGGTTCTATTCGCATATTTCAGCTAATTAATATTTTTTATTAGGAGAAATGTGTGGGGCAGTGCCCCTGTTGGCTCTAAGGACAATCCCCCCTGATTATTTTAATTAATTATTAATTAATCTTCGCAAATAGTAAAAAGTCACAGGAGCCGTGTGCGACGAAAACGGAGACCATGGCTCATTATAACGTTATTGTTATGGCCAAAAATAATATTTATTCTACGCGTAACCTTTTCGACAGCCAACAATAAAATAAGCATCCAATATGGTTTCAAATGTCAAAATACGTCAAGAACAATTGTCACAACAAAAAATTGAGGCTATTAAACTCACACAGCCCACGATATATTTTAAAAAAATACGTATATTCCTCTCTGATTGTATATGATGTTTAACATCCATATTCGCCGTATTGTAGTGGTCATATAATGAGGCCATTTATGCTTTTTGGACACTGGAAACGTTTTGTCGTCGCACAATAACCAGGGCTGTCACATTTCACAAATATTTGCAAGTCATTTGTATCACAAAACGTTGTAATATGGCAATTTTCTAAAAATATCATCGTGTTGGATTACCGCGATTTTTATTGTTCTTATCGAACGGCCTCGTTATTTATTTCGTATCTAAATTGGAATCTGATCAATTTCTAATTCTGCGTATTTCGAATTTTTGGCAATTCTCAGGTATTCGAGGACGAAAATTCCGTTTCCGATTTGGCATTCGTGAATTCTTCGGCTATTTTCGATCTTATCGCTTATTTTTGTATCGGAATCTCTTTCGAATATATTGAATTAAAATGTATATTAAATAGATAATAAATAAATAAATATAAAAATATATATTAATTCAGTAATTAAAATATTAACGTATTATTGTCAATGGTTTTGAATTTATTTGGCATTAAAATATATTAATTATCTAATTATAAATAATTTTTAATTACAGAAATATATGTGAGTGTTTTCATTCGTAGTTTTTGTCTAAACTGTTTAAAAAAAATTAACGTTCTTGCCATTAATATTAGAATTATGAATTAATTTGGACTCTATTCAATGTCTGTATATATTTTTTCCATAATTTAGTTAATTCATATAATCTAAATTAATAATGACAATTATGAGGGACCTGTAAATTCATATTATTTTTTATTAAATTGTTTAAGAAATTTTTGCAAAAAAATTATTAAATTATTAATTACACTCGTCTTCGTTATTCTTGTCTTAATATTTCTATTACATTATTATTATAAATATATTTTTTAATGTAATGAATTAATATAAATCGAAAAATATATGATTTATTTAAATCATGATCCTACACTCATATTTTTATTTTGAAATCTTGTTCATTTATTAAAAAACTTTCTTGAAATAGAAATATGTAATTAGAAAGTTATTATTATTTTATTATATTATATTAAATTATTTTAAAAAATACTAGTGATGAAAAAATGGTATACGATCAATTAAATTAAGGATATTTTATTTAGATGAGTGTTTATTTATTTTTTAAACAGAAGTAAAAACATAATTTATGCCTAAAATAAAATAAAAACCTAATTATTAATTATATTATAGTTATGTGATACAATACTTCTTACGATCTTAATTAATGTCGGCTCGTGGATAAAATATTTGGGGGTGCTGTGGAATATTAAAAATTAAAAAAATAAATTTCGTTTATATTTTATTTAAAATATAGAAGGTAAGGTGAAAATAATGAATTTTATTAACAATAATAAAATAAGTGACAAGCGTCGCGTGGCTCAAAGAAGCTGTGAGTCAGTATGACTGCGCCAAGTCAGTATCAAGAGCCGCCCCTGCTCTTAACTATAATCTCTTCAATTATTTGTGTTGTTATTCTCTTATTTTTTAACAGTCATCTTTATTTTTTATCAATGAAATTAATCTTTAAAAAAATGCATCAATAAGAAAAACAAATATTTTGATTAAATATAAATCAATTAATTAACTTGTCCTGTTTGAAGCTTTTTTATAAAAAAAAAATAATAAGGACAAATCAGATCAGGAGTACGGTTCCAACCAAACAACCATATCAGAAATATTTTAAAGAACATTTGTTAGAAATACATATTTTTGACTAAGAAGATAATTAGTTATAGACGCCGAAAAAATTTCATATAACACAGTACAGTTAAAATAACCTGGAGATCAAAATACAGAAAGTTTACTTTAAATCGATGTTTTCCACAAAATGATAATATTGTATTTTCAAGGTCTAATTACATATTTCGTAAATATAATGTAAACATTGCTGAGCGAAATAAAGGTCAATAATCTTTGATAGACAAGAGATTTTGTAGAAAACAACAATTAAGAGGAAACGTTATAGGAGGGCTGACTGTAATTTCATATTTAGTAATATCTATCAATTATATTCATTATCACAAGTTTGATTGAAAGTATTTATCTTAAGGAATAACATATAATTTATTGAAGATCAGATTTTATTAATATTATAGTAATATTCAATGTTTTCATCTGAACCAATTTTTCACGTTTATTCAGCGTTCATGAAATTGCCCTTGCGTGCGTTTTTGGTTTGAACCAATTTTTCTAAGAATCTAAATATTCTATACATATTATTTATTGGTATAAATATAAAAAAAAATGGACCATCGAGACATAGAGATGCTCTATTTCAATGCATTCAAGTTTTGACCAAAAATAAAGCAAAATTATAGTTGTTTTTAATATTTGTTTGGACACTGTTCTCTATGAGACACAATATACTAGTGTCAGTGGTTTTTCTAATCTTCAAAACCGTACACGGACATAATTGTATCAGCGATTCTGTATTTATCTCATTAAAGTTGGCGAAACATGGTATTTTCATATTTATTTCATCGTCAGGCATATAAGAATACGAAGAAGTCGCAGGAGGCGATTCTAGATAATATAAAAGCTGAACCATTAGTAATTAATGTCAAAATACCTCAAGGAATAATGTACCACTTTAACAACAATATTTAACAATTGAATTTATACAGCCCGTAAAATTCCGATATTTTTTTATTAAACTTCGTGGCGGAAAATATCGCCGCATTTTTTTTTCTATATTGTCAATACTCTTGTTGTTTTCTGAAATGGAAATAATAATTGAGATTTTTCTTATTGCTCTTACCTTACAACCCAACGATTGCTTCTAATATTATTTTAATAAACAACGTATAAAACTTTCATCACACTCTAAATATAAATATAATATGGGAATCGACAGTTTGTTGATCAAGAAGAATTTAAATCTATTTTTTTTTAATAATTGATAAAACGCTGGAATTTTAAAAATGCTTACCAAATTCCGAGATTCTAATTATTTCTTGATCAAACCTATTAAAATAGGTATGCTAAACTCAGGGGCGGCTCGTCCATATAAACTGAGGAGCTGCAGCACCCCCAAGCAAATTAAGAAAAGATGTATTTTTATTTAGTTATATTAATTTAATTAATATATATACACGTCGAATGCCAGAAATGTCCAAGATAGGGAAATTCTTTACAAAAAACCGCATACCAAGACGACTTGGGTCCCCGCGGTATGGACACGAAAGGGGAGCCCTCAGGTCAGGTGTAAGACTTAGCTTCCTTTGGCCTCGACTGCCATTCGAGAGTTGCAGCTGGAAAATGATGAAGATGATGAAGATATGTCTATTGATCGTGTTTTATGTAAGAGCGCTGCCGGCATCATGTATTGGATGGATGCGGGACGGTAGAGGAGTGCGTGGGAGGGGGGGATCCCGCAGCTAAGCATCATGTTACGCTGCGATTCCGTGCAGTCATACTGGTTCACAGCTTATTTGAGCCACGTGCCGCTTGTTACCCTTTTTGCATGCTCATGGTGATGATTTAAGAAAAGTCAAA
Source organism: Philopotamus ludificatus (assembly GCA_022495035.1). Taxonomy (NCBI): domain Eukaryota; kingdom Metazoa; phylum Arthropoda; class Insecta; order Trichoptera; family Philopotamidae; genus Philopotamus; species Philopotamus ludificatus. Next base: position 11,523 of record JAGXCT010034790.1, read on the forward strand.
ATTGTTGGGTCCTCAGTATTGGCCCTAACCTCGTCTGATTATTATTGTTACAATCCACACGTGACAACTCGGCTCTCGGGCTTGTGGCTGGCGACCTGACCCGTATTCGAAGAGCCAAGATAACCTGGAGAACGTCCATCACAGTCATGATATCATGGTTGAGATGGAGGGGTCCTCTAGGTGGCAAGGACCCTCCTCAGGGTTATTAGGCCACTTAAAAATAAATAAATATTGTTTGATAATGTCCAGAACTTAAGAATAAAAATAGTTATTCATAATATTCTTCATAACTTGGATTTTTTTACTAATCAATATGATGCGTAAATGATAAGGGCACTCGGCGATGTCTCGTCGCTGACTGCCGCTCTCGTCGCTCGTGTCACTCGCACTTTCACTTGCACTCAGAACATCGTACCGGGTGCGAGCGAGAAAAACATCGCGCGCATGACAACAGTAACGAATATTTTTGTTTTTCTCGTTTCTTTTGAAGAGTTATTTATTTTGAAAAACGATACTCGTCGTTTTTTGATTATTTGTAATTCATCTATTTTCATCAGTTTCGATTTTTGTTCTTGCAATTTCTTTAAGTACGAAGCCTTCACTTATGTTCATAGAGTCTTCAACGTTCTTCTTGATACTTAACACACTGTGTTAAAATAACACAATGTAAAAACTGACTTTCGATCTCTGATTCACAGCTTCATTGAACCACGTGTCGCTTGTAACTTATTTTATTATTGTTAATATTATTTAGTTTTTTTCTCTCACCTTATTCTTTATATTTCAAATAAGAGCCCTCACGTTACGTGTGAGACTCAGGTTCCTTTGACCTCGACTGCTATTCGAGAGTTTAGTAAGACCCATGCCCTTAACCCTTTCAGTGCGGGGCGCATGACGTACATGCGCATACAAATCGTGTCCAGGGTGCGGCCGCATGTCGTACATGCGCGAGATTCTTTAAAACTTTAACTTGTCGTTACATGTAAACTAGACCGAGTTAAGTGATGGTGTTTGTTTTAAAAATCAGCTAATAAACACAGCTATCAATAAATATACAACATATCACAAGAAATTTAGAGAGAACTATGTAATATGTAAATATGAATAGTAACGATTCAAATCGCGCGTGTTGTCTCATTCAAATCTCCGCAGTAGTATCGGTGACGTATCTCGGCTCAGGGGTTGTTAAGGGTGTTCCACGTACATTATGTTCCACATACACGTGTACGGATGTAATGGTATAGGAAAATTGCATTTCACATTTTTGATTTTGATTCGCATTCCCATTTTTTCTCACTTAATCTCTGTTTGAGCAATTGATATTTTGTTCGATTTATTTTTGCGAAAATAAATCGAATCGAGTTTATTTTTTTAGTTGAGATGGAAGAACATATCCTAATTAACATGTTTGCATAAATCTCTTATAGGAAAATGGTCTAATATAGCGGTAAAGGATGAATACAAATTTACCTCGCCAAAATAATAATTTGGTCCAAAACGGCGCCGCACTCAGATGCAGAATCGTGTTTAGACCCGCCGCATTGAAAGGGTTAACTGCTGAAAATGAACAGCGATGATGAAAAACTGACTTTCGATCTCTGATTAACAGCTTCATTGAGTCACGTGCCGCTTGTAACTTATTTTTAATTATTTAGTATTTTTCCCTCGCCTTATTCTTTATATTTAAAATAAAATATAAACGAAATATCCTTTTTTCATTGTTAATATTGCCAGCTTTTTAAACATTTAATCGACAATCCGCCACTGGCTAAACTAAATCTAAAATTAGTCAGTGCGACTTGGGCTGCCTTTGATTTATTAGTAAAAATAATATTTTATATTGTAGTGTTTCGCACATTAACGTTATTTTACATTTTTAAAAAGACACATAACAAAATTTACGATCACATAAAAGCACATGAAACCTGCTAACAATAAAGTGATCATCCAATACGACTCCCAATCTCAAGATACGTCAAGAACAAGCGATGATTAAATTAATCGCAGAATTTTTGAACACTCGCGAAATACATTGGCACCGACCGTAAAACGGAACAAATTCATTGCATAATAATTGATATATTATTTAGATGTTAATTTGTTTTATTTGCAGACATTTTATTTTGTGTTTGATGTTATTTTTGATTTGTCAGTGTGTTCGGCGCCATTATTGGCGCCAAGTACACGTGTACCGATCGGTGCAACGTGCGCCTGTACATGTACTGTCACCTCAGCTGGCACCTGTGCCACACGCGACACGTCTATAAATGATATCACCAATAGTAAACAGGGCCCTAGTGTACTAGATACCAGTACAGGAATAAGTCGGGGATCCATATTTTGAATCGGCAGACGCCCATTGACGTCAATCGGCTTGCGAAACGGAACCTCGATTCGCCGCGGCCAATTGTTGTCATCGGTGCGCAACAAATTATACGCAACCCTCAACCACGCCCTCGAGGTCGACGTGCATCTCTATATATCGGGTTTACTAGAAAGTACTGTCCGTTTTTAGAATAAAACTAAATAATACATTTTTCATACCTTGAATAAACTTTATTGAACCATATATATTTTTATTCATTATTATCATCATTATTTATAACTTCATGCCAGCGTGATGGCAATTTGTATTAGGTATAGCGAAAAGAAATGCCGTTTTTTTTAGTACAAAGGAAAAATGTATTTACAAAAATATTACAAATGATTTATTTCCCTTGTTGTGGAATGCCCTCTGTGACGACCTACTAAAAATTAGTTTACCAATGGACTGTCACATTATTGCTTATGCCGATGACATTACCTTAGTTGTCGAGGCTGGTTCTCGAGTCTTGCTGGAGAGCAAAGCTCATATCGCACTGAAAGCCATCTCAGAATGGGGCCAAGCCAATCGGCTCTCATTCGCTCCAAACAAGACTGAGGCAATCCTCCTCAGGGATCGACTCCAGTCCTTCTCGTCTCCCTTTTTTTGCGTTCAATAACAAGAAGGTTCGAATGTCTCCATCAGTACACTACCTGGGTGTATTGCTGGATGAACACAGTCACTTTTTGTTACATGCGAGAGGTGCGGTTGACAAAGCTAAAGCCGCGTTTTACCGTATTTCTCGCATCGCGTCTAATACATGGGGTGTAGGTTACAAATCGCGGTTATTTGCCTATAATTCCATCTTCTGTGGGATTGTAGGGTACGCAGCTGGATGCTGGGCGCACCGCTGTTCGTTGACAAATAGTACTAGAATCCTCTTGTCGGGGCAGCGCCCGCCCTCCTAATCTCACTCGCGCTTATCGCACTTCTTCAACGGCATCACTCTTAATTATTGTTGGCGTCCTTCCGCTCGATCTTGAAATCCAGTTGAAAGGTTTTTGCTTAAAAAATAGTCCTGTTATCGTCGGCGTCATTACAATATGCTAACTTTAAAATCACGCGTCCGCGAATCGGCTCTTGATCAGTGGCAGGAGAGGTGGGATTCCTCCCCCAAAGGGCGGACCACCTATCTCTTCTTTCGCAATATCAGAGCCAGGCTTAACTGTAGCTGGTTCTTCCCAGACTTCTGGGTCAGTCAATTTCTGACTGGACAGGTTAAACTTAAAGAGTTTAACCTTGTAGCATCTCCACATTGCTGGTGTGGGCACGTCTGTCAGGATTACAGTCACGTTCTGTGGTCCTGTCCTTTCCTGGACGCTGCGCGTCGCGATCTACTCTATGCTGTCCGATGCGGCATTTCTCCTACGGGTCTCTCGGTGGAGGGCCCTATCGGACACATGGACCTGGTCAGCGGTGTAATTTGCTACAGGGCATTTGTTCGTTTAGAATGGACTATCAGAGAGTTGAGCAAAACTACTTTACCTCGCCCCTCTCCCTTTTCTTAGACAGAGTCAATTTAATTTTAAAACCACGCGTTTCAAAGAAGAACTGCTTTGTTGCACCGATTAGACCGACGCTAGGCTGGTATATGATATGGGTGAATGGCAAGGGATGAAACTGTGTCGAACCGGTCTGACACAGCTTCATCCTAGAGTACAAAAAGTATAAATGATTTGTTGTTTAAATAATTTCCATTATTATTTATAATGTCTCTCTACAATTTGGGCAACTTTCGATGCCTCTTTTATATCATCTGGCTCCTTTGGTTAAAAGGCATTTAAGTAATTTCAGTATGGTTTCACGGAATTAAAATTTTTATTGCGAAGCGAATGCTCAATACTTCGAAATAAGTAGTAATCTAATGGAGCAATATCAGAAGAGTAAGGAGGATGAGGCAATAGTTCCAAGTTAATCTCTTTAATTTTATCTTGAGTTATCTTTGCTGCGTGCGGTCTCGTATTATCATGTTGTAAAATGCGCCGTTGATTATTTACTAACATTGACCGTTTTTTTGACCAATTCTTCCTTTAATCTATTTAATTGCGAACAGTATACCTCTGCTGTGACTGTTTTGCCTGGTTTTATTAAATCATAATGAATCAATCCCGAAATATCCCATCAGTCACACAAAAGATTTTTTTTAACGTCTTACCAGGCCGAGGTGTTGAAATCGGTGCTTCCCCTGGAGAAAGCCATTGCTTTTTTTATTAGGAGAGTTATGAAGGATCCATTTCTTATCTCCAGTAACTATTCTTCTTAGAAATGGATCGGTTTCATACCTGCTCAACAAAGAAGAACGAATGGTCACTCGTTGATCCAAGGCCGACTGCGATTGATCATGCGGCACCCAACAGTTTGAGGTGATCTTTTACAGTTGACCAGGGACAGCCGATGTCTTGGAATAACTCTTTAATTGTTTTTCGAGGATCGGATTCCACTAGTGATTTCAGCACTTGATCATCGATTTTTGCGACCTTCCCGATTTTGGTTTATTTTCTAGATTTCTGACGCCATTTTTAAATTGTTTAAACCACCTTCGACACCTCCGAACCTTCAAAATATCGCTTTATCTGCTTTCGGTGGCTTCTTTGCTTTGTCAAATAAAAACAATAACACACACCGTAACTGCATCTTTTGGATCTCTGGCCATGACATTTTTTCTATGGGTTAAAATGAAAAAAAATGTATTTAAGTCGGGAAGGGATAAAAGACGCTTTAATTAATACTAATTTTGACGTACTTACTCGCCGGGAACCAAGCGCAAACTGATTTCAAAGAGCGCCCTAAGAAAACGGTCATTTCTTTTCGCTATACTTAATATATCCCATTTTAAAAAAATGCCTTATCACTAGAGACTAAAATTGAACCAGTGATTAACTGATATCTTCTTCGTTTTTGATCCTGCAAAAAAAATTGTAAGGACAGAAACAAGTGATAAGTGAAGGGTGCTAGGTTCGAGGAGTCTGGTGAATGCGACAGAATTTCCCAGTCTAGCTCTGCGAGCTTTTGACGAGTCCCCAAATCAATATGTGGCCTAGCATTATCATGAAGAAGTATGATGTCTTTCTATTGAACATCGTCAGCCTCTTTTCATGGAGTGTTGTTTCTAAATTATCCAATTATTGAGAGTACCTCTCTGAATTTAGATTTTTTTCGGTTTCAACAGCTCAAAATGTATTGGTTCTCGAATGTTCCAACATATACACAACATTCTCTTATTTAGGCTCAACTTCCGTTTAAAAATGGAGGGGGCAGGGTCTTCAGATTCACAATATGCTCTTCTAATTACAATGTTTTCATCCCCAGTTATCATCTGATCCAAGAAGGGTTCGATTTTGTTTCGTGCAATCAGAGATCTACATATGATGACTCGATCATTCAAATTCCTGTCACTTAACCCATCTCGAATATTTCCACACCAATCCTAGTTTCCAAATGTGGTCCGAAATGGTTTGTTGAGCTGAATCAAACCTTTCTGCAATCTCCGAAGTTGTCTAAAAAGGATTTTGCTCTAACATAATCTTGACAGAACTTTCCAGTATACCAAATACATCGACATATAAATAGCTTTCGTCAAAAAAAAAAATTATGAATATTTCGTATATAATTTATTTTTACATTTATATTCTATGAAGTATCAAGAGCATGTGATTTAATTTCGCAACACATGGCCTACGACTCCTACGACAAACAATTATAATATCGTACACTAGTATATTTCGGGACTAGAATACAGGTAGACGACGTGTCTAGCTGTGCATATGATATTTAATTTAATTCAGTTTAAAATACGCACGAGCTTTCAAAAATATAATTTATGTCATGTGCTTCGGAGCTCCATTGCCGTGCCGGAAGATGTTGTAAACATTTATTATACACGGCGTTATATTAATTTTTCAGAGATAAAAATTGGCAATATACACAAAGCTTCAAAAATATGCGGAACGCTTGAACTTTGAAACAAAAGCTTTTTTTGTTGAATTAGTACACTTGTCTCTGACTTATCTTGACATTAATAACCATATTGGATGTTTATATTATATCGTCAAATCTGTTTTTGTGCGCTATTTTTTTGTGCGATTTTTTGTACGATTTTTTCTATGCGGTATATGAAATATGAGAAAAAATTAGAAATTTGTAGATTTTTTTGCCGTATGTCAAAATGTATTTCATTATCATATTATACAAGTATTGCGTCAGCCAATTACATTACATATGCATTTCACTACATCAGTGATAGCGAACCTTTTTGAGAAGTGGGTAAAATTTTGTTTTTTTTTAATTATTAGTTCGCAATCGTCATATCAATATTGTCACTTGAAGAGGAGAATTGTAGATTTTCATTTCCCAATCTTTAGTGATGATGTCAAGATTCGTCATAAATATTTTAATACTTTGAAGAGTCGAGTGTGACAGGAGGTGCCCGTAGTACCCGATTAGACCTTAAATTAAATACGAATGGGCCCTGGCCACCTCTGATTATTATTGTTACAATCCGCGCTTTGACAGCTCGACTCCCGGGCTTATGGTTGGCGACCTGACCCGTATTCAAAGAGCTAAGATAACCTGGAGGACGACCGTCACAGACGTGTTTCTGCTGGATATTGCGTGGCAAAGATCCACTTCAGGGATAGAAGGCACCTATAATAAAAAAATAAATAATTTCAAACACCATTATTCTATCCACCGCACAAAAACAATTTTGATCGTATTTTATGAAAGAATTTTAAGTCAAAAGTAACACAGTTTTCATTCTTCAGCGTCTGTATTTGTCGAGTCTCTTATTATATTCGAATATGAAAGAAAATCGTTGGAGTTGCAAGAATCATAATTTATTTTCCCTTTTCTCTATTGAGAAAAAATGATCAAACATTGTTTTATAATAAGACCAAAGTTCCTATATTATCTAGCGCTTTTTCATTATGAGTTGAGGTTCAAACGAAGAATAACTCTAAGAAGATAGCAAGTGCATCTATCTCTTCCATAAAAGAAAGTGTTTTTTGAATTCTTCTGTGTTGAGTTTGGTTTTATTATTCTTCATCTTCAGGCTCGAAAACAACCGTGTCGTCCGAAGGGGGTATCTCAGATACCCCAAGCATTTCAAGTCAAGATATAGAACGATTTCTTCATCTATATCTTGACATTTAAAAAAAAGGATTATTCTAAGAATAAAAATAGTTATTCATGATTTGCTTCATAATTTTGTCGATATTTTGAATTTTTTACTAATAGATATGTCGCATAATTGACACGCGCATTCGGCGATGTCTCGTCACAGACTAAGCTCTGACAGCACGCGTCACTCTCACATTTCACTTGCACCTGGCACATCATACCAGATGCGAGTGAGAAAAACATCGCGCGCAGCGAATATTGTCGTTTTCATTTTTTTCGCAATTGCAGACATTAAATGACAATGATTATTTATAATATTAATTCTTTATACTATTTTAGGCAATTACAAAAAGTTTGTGACATGAGGGATTATATTAAAAGTTTTTAAAAAAAAATCAAAAACTTTGTGTACCCAGTATAGTTTAACAGTGTTCAGAACTTCTTTTAAACTCAGGACTTTATCACTTCTTTTGAAGAATTTACCCACTGTTTTAATATAATTATTTGCAGTTCATCTATTTTCATCAGTCATAATTATTGTTTTTTTATATTTTTTTTCAAGCTTTAAGCTTTCACTCTCTGTGAAGGATTTTAAATACAATTTCATCCTTGAATCGTCCTGTCCAAATAATCTTCAACGTTCTTCTTAATACTAAACATACGGTTTTAAAATAGCACAATGTAAAAACTCACTTATTATGTACTTATATTAAATTTATGAGTCAAGCTTGATTATATTACTTCAAAAATGTTCGATCTTTGAATCGCTTTACATTTTCGTGGCCGGTGATGCATATGTTGCATCATCACTGGTTCGACCATTGCCGGCCGCATGATGTCACATATGCATCATGATCGCGCTGACCGTTTGTGGCCGGCCTTCTAGCATACACATCTAAACAATGAAAACGATGAATGAATTTTTACATCTGCAACTGCTAATGCTACATCTATTTAAAGTAATACTTTCAATAGCGCAAGTTTTGGATAATTTGATGCGGCCACGATAGTGTTAAGACTTCATGGACGAGTTAAGAGACTTCTAAAACAATTACATATAAATCTCCTGCAGTAAATGATAGTGCTTTTGTCAATAAGTTTCTTCCATAGAATCTTTAATATTCTTCAATAGCATCAAATTTTTAACGCTTTCAATTTCTCCATTCTTTGTCAATTCTGTTAATTTTATGGTTTTTTTTTACATTTGTTCAATTTCTTTTAAAGTTAGATTGCTCATTCTTTGATCTACATGATAAATATTTTTTAGTAAATCGGAATATGTATTCACACAACCTCTTACGCTCACTAAAAGAAAAGAAAGCAGTGTTTCCCCTTTTCTTATTAACCTATCGTTGAAATTAGCAAGAAGTCCATCTTTAAGTCAAGTTTCTAAGACGGCAAAAGCTTATGTCATATTCAACGTCTTTACGGCTTTCTTCCAAACGTTTCTACCACTTGTAAATATTTGTTTTATTCATAAAAGACTCACCAAAAGCAACATTTAACATTTAAGCACTTTATTTCATCCTTAAAGCAAAATTTAATGCAAATTTATTTAGTAAATGAAATAAAAATATTTTTTTATAGTTTTTCTATTATTTTTAACCGAATTTGCATATATTTTGTACTGAAACATATGTTGTGTTCTATTTACGTTCAAGTAAAATCTCCACAGTTCTGTCAACATCTCATCTTCGGCTATTTCTTTATATTTCTTCAGTAGGTGTCGACGATGACGGATGGGTCTCTTTCCTGATAAGCGCACTTGGAACAATGGCACCTGTGATGCAACACGTGATAGTGTGTCTTGGTCTGGGTCCACGGTCTTGGACCACGGCCAACTAGCCTAGACGTAAACACATAATGCCCTGGCAACCAATCTCATGCCATGTCGTCGTTGTAACAAAAGAAATTGTGGCTATCATGGCGTGTGCATAATTCTTCATGCAATTAAAGACTGCGTCAATTAACGAGTGCCAGGGAGTCCTATGCGAATCCCAGACCAGGGTTGGACACACCGACCTCTGTCTAAAACTGTTTTATTGCCTTCTACCAGTCACAAGATGCAAATGTCGCAGAGGAATAATCCTATATATTTTAATTTGCAATTTTATTGATATTTATTTAAATTTATTCGCTACTAAATACAAATAATTTATGATTTTTTTTGATCCATTGATTTTTAAGTTCTGCTAATTATCTATATTTTGACCAAGTCTTTAGTTTTTTTTTTAATATAGTATGCACATTATTTTTAGTATTATGAAATCTATAACAGCGATGGATTGAATAGTAACTCTAGTCTAATTGTATAATTATTTTATATATGAAACAACAAATTTGTTATCATTGGATTTACATATTAATTTTTACTACAAGCTAGATTATAGATTTTTGATTATTAATTCCATTTATTATTTACAAACTCCATCATGCAGTATTATTTAATATTTTAGCGCCATCGATATTGGACTTATTATTCAGAAATGAATGTCGTTTTATTTTTCGTCTGTTTATAATCGTTATACTTGTTGTTTTAATTCTTTATCATATAACATCCCGTCTCGTCAATATCTCACTCTCATAATATTTCTGTAGATAATGTTGCTCTTTTAATACATCGTATTAATACTAATGTTTAATGGTAATTAAATTTGGTAATAAAGAATTATCGCATAACAATAAAATAATACATGCGGGTCAAGTGAAGCGCACGCATTAGATTTGCAATCTCTATGATTGTTTTCAGTTACTTTTACACTTTTTTCTTGCAAAAAAACAATACCAATATTTCAAGAACATTCCGAAGATATATTAAAACTATTTGATCAGTTTTATTATAATAGTTTGGTCATTTATTTTTTGTCGATTGCTAAAAAATCCAAAACTCTGTGGTTAGAAAAATATCCTAATTTTAATAATTAAGAAGATACCAAACAATGATTAGTTCATTTCAAAAATATATATACTAACTAAGGATTTTGCTTCTGCTAAGAAGGACTGAAATATTTAATGATCAAGATGATAGAGTAGAGTTAGAGAAGCCTAAGAAAATTTATCTTAAAATGAGGAAAAAATTAAGAAAACTCGTCCTCATATTGAGATAGTGTCCTAATCTCTGTTGAATTGATATTACATTTTAAAAAAATTACAATTAATAACTTTTTATTGCTTATTTACTATTGATTGTAATTACTTACAATAAAATAATTAATTTTTATTTCAAAAGTTGCTAAATACAAATATCGTTTAGGAGTTATGTCGCTTAAATGGTCCTATAAAAAAGTCCAGACGTAAATAGTATTAAAAATTTAAGGAGCATAATGGATTTTTATATCAATCACAATGCATTGGTATGTGTACAAAAATCAATATGTTAATTACGCCTGAAGTGTATTTCTACTTGCTATTTCTGAAGTACTTTATAAAAAGATTCCAGCTCAATCCACGGAATTATACTCCGAAGCTTCGGAAAAAAATTATCAATTCACTGATAGCTCTGAAGAAGGAATATTTATTATAGTTAATTGTGAATCGGTTAATATTCTCTTAACAAAAGATCACTCTATCAGCGATACAGTAAAATAAGTTGTGGTGACCTTTAGAAGATCCCCAAAAATAATGCTCGTTTACATATTAGACTGTTTACCAATGTAATAGTCTTTAAATTGTGCTGGAACACTTATATTTTCAAAATCAAGTATAAAAAAAAAACTAATAAATTTGAGTAATTTTTCAGTGACATTTAATCAAAACGTTTTGATGAAAATTACTGAAAATATATAATAAATATTAAAATTGAAATTCCGAAATCGCACTGTGGGCGGAGCTAGGACGCGCCGAGCTGAAATTTTAAGAGAATCGTGGCATTTTTACGACATCGGCATAGTTTGTTTAGCGTATTTCAGATTTTCGAAAATCTTTCCTGATAGCTAAAGTATAAAATAAATTTTGCAGACCGGGCCAAACACTGACCACGACCGGCACAACACTTACAGACCGGGCCAAACACTGACCAGGACCGCCACAATACTTTACAGATCGGACCAAACACTGACCGAGTCCGCCGAAACACTTATATCCGCTCTAGAAGGACCACTTCGAAACGGACACTTAATAAAACCACTAGTGCAGTTTGATACACATATTGATTATAATCCCCACAATATAAAGTGGAGTAAAAGTTGTTACTGATGATCCCAAATCTTTGGGGTCCCTATTATACAATTATGTGCGATATACATTATTTAGTTACTTAGGTACCTGGCGCCATCTATTGACGCTTATTTCTTAACATATATTATATTTAAATTCAGTTACAGCATACTAGCGCACATCCGTGGTTCCTTGTTCGGAACATTAGCTGAAAAAAATATTCTATAAATATCAGAACCTTTCGATAGAATCCTTATCAACTGAACAAATAACAATGATACAGTTACACGACGCAATAACAAAAAGCTTGTCGTGCAACCCAAGCTCAAAATGAGCCTCATGTCTGTAATAAAAAAATAAATGATATTATTTGAAAATGAGGGTTCACGTGGTCATCACCTCGAATAAGTGTACAAATATCTAACATAACATCTCCAGCGTTTATGGAAGATGAACGTTCTTTTCATCAGCAGCCTGCTTGGGTACCAAAATTAGATGCAGATTAAATGATGAAACACTTGATGCTTTGACATTTCTTCGGACATTCAGAATAAGGTTTTAATTGTATATTTTATTATTTGTTATCTTTTCTTACAAAAAGAAAAAGTGAAATCGGGATCGAAGTTCTAGAATTGTCGGATTTTAATCCCAAAATCAGGTATCAAAATTTTGACTCAGGATTGCATTGGACAGATACTGTCTCAAACCCCCTAAAGTCACATTCGATAACTTGATAGTTTTCTTAGCAAACCCTTCTCACCCCTTTTCGATCATCTCCAGACAGGCAACGATGTGGAAGTGATATTTCCAAAACTGTCAGAGTGTGGTACTCGTTCTTGCTTTTCTATGAGTTTACGTTTCATTTCTATGCTTATTTTTATTCACTTATGGCTTTTATCGGATACATTTGATTAAATTTTGCCCAAAAAGATTGTTAATTATACGTCTGAATACAAGTTTAGAAACGCGTGTGATCTTTTCTTCCCCATGACGGATTTATCCTTAAGCGTGCACCCATGAGGCGCCTTGGCCTTCCAAAACTCAGGGGGCCTCAAAGTTATAACAAATGAATAACGCTAACTATGCCATGTTTATCCCAATAGCTTGACAATCGAATTATGATTGTCAAGTTAATCGCTACAGAGTGCAAATGGTACTTGGATGGCTGACCATTTCGAAGAATTCTGAGTGATGCTGGTCAACAAAGGGGTGAGGTGGAGGCTGACGACCTTCATTTCACAAAAAATTTTTTTTTTTAAAAATATAAGCTAGGAAGCGGGCAGCAGCGCTCTTCAGTATAAAAAGCACTGCGGTGCAGAAGGCAACGGGAAACCACTGCACTATATATTCGCCTGAAACTCATGTACATAGTTCTCCCTGAGGGGAATCATGCACATGGTCACGTTCCTCAGAAATGAGGGAAAGTGGATTGATAAGCGGTTTACATTCCTACTGATTTCATGTAGTTTGGAAAGCTTAAAGCAAAAGATTTGGGAGTTAAAACAATACGTTTTCCAGAATAAGGGTCTTTTTTGTCTGTAAATATTACCTCGTATCTTCAAAAGATGTTATTTCTTATTGAATAATGTTTTGGGAGCCGTAGCATCAGACCCGTAGCTACCTAGGACAAACGATGCTTCGGAGACCTTACTATTTATAGGCATTCATATGTCCCCTATACATACATTACATAGGTGGCCTTCTAACCCTGAGGCGGATCTTTGCCACCTGAAAGACACTACGCGATCTCCAGCAGAGATACGTTCGTCCCAACCCTGATGCCAAGACTGATGTCAACGCGCGAATTGTAACAATAATAATCAGACAAGGCTAGGCCTAATTCATATTTAATTTACAGTCTAATCCGGTGCTTCGAGCACCTCCTGTAGTACACACGTCACCGAATTGTCCCGGGTAGCGGCCTGGCTCTTCATAGCTCTGTAGAATCTACGAAACCATGATTGTGCAAACCGCCATCGCCACCACTTCCAATACCGACACGCGACAACACTCGACTCACATAGGGCCCATATTTTTTATAAAAAATAAATGTAACGTCAGGATAAACTAATAAAAAAGAAGGAAGAGAAGAAGTAATACAAAATAAGGAATTGAATTTGTATTTTTCTTTCTGGATTTTGTAAGTAAAGTATTCTGTATTAAATAAAGTGATGTGAAAATAAATATGATTCCAAAACATTGAAGAATATACGTATTGATTTAAATCAGGGACTTTTTGTTTTGGGCGACAGTATCAACTCAACAAAATCACTTAACGCTTTTGCTTGCTTTTCTTGAACAAGTTTTCAGCCAATCATTATTTCACTGCGCGGCTTCTTTTCTTAAGCGAAGCCATCGAATATCATTTTTTTGGCTGCGCAGCTCGTTTTTTCCCGTCGCGTTAATTGATGAATTCTTCATGGATTTTTTTTAAATGGATTATTCTAAGCACAAAAATAGTTATTCATAATATGCTTTATAATTTGGTTGATATTGTAACTAAATAATGTGATGCGTTAAATTTCTCGCCGTAGACTGAGCTCTTGCAGCACTTGTCACTCGCAGTCGGCACAGCGTACCGGATGCGAGCGAGAAATAATATTACGCGCGTGGCAATAGCAGCGAATATGGTTGTTCTTGGTTTTTTTCGCAATTTCAGATAATAAAGGACAATGATTATTTATAGCATTTATTATTTAGACTTTTATAGACAAATACAAATAGTTAGTGACGTGTAGGATTTATACTAAAAGAGTTATTTAAGAAAAACTGACCCCATCGGCCCGGTTACATTAAATATTTAAAGTTACATGTGTTCAATAAATATAACCTATAAAAATAAATGCTTTTGTGTGTGTGGGGGAGGGGTGTTATAAAACAGTGATCTTTAAACTTTTTTGAGTTATTCGCGCGAGAGGACATAAAGTATTTTTAAGATAAATGTGGCGTAAGACCCATTATAGAAAATACGTTGAAAACCAATATCTTTTTAAAAATATTTTCAGATGAGTGGTTCCCATAAACCTGAATACGATATCACACCGCATTCCCATCCCATGATACATTTTTCAATATTTCAAATCACGCTTTACTGACTTTTTTAATTCGATACCATTTATCTACACTGTTAGACTTTCTTGGATCATTAATTTGTATCCCTGTGTGATACCAAGAGCGTCGCATCATCTGCCTAGGTAGCAATTAGGTTGTTACTGATAAGAAAATGTATCATTATACATTTTGTAAAGATGCATGCCACACACTGTCGAAAGCCTGAAAGCTTTTTTCTTCAACCCCTGTCACTCTGTCCACTCTTAGTAGAATCTATAAGATACACTAGTTATATTTTTTTGCAAATTTATTAAATGAGATATTCAATGGGAAAATTAATGAGAAACATCTATAGAGTTTAATCTAATATCGGATTAAATAAAAGTCATTTTTTTAATTAATTAAAAAAAAACTTGATACAAGTTGTTTGCTACAAAGTCTTTTGGTTAATACGTCTAGTCCACTGAGTGAAGAGGTCAAGGTTGTAATTTTTTAAATCATTCTTTGAATTTCTTGAACAGTTGAGTGGCTCTCTTAAAAACTTTTTTTTATTAATGGTCTCATTATTCTAAGTAACATTAACAAATTTAGTCTGTGGGACTCTGCATTTTCGGGATCTTTGCTTATTTTAGGAATCATAATACTCACAGCCATTTTCTACTGATCCAGATAATATCTTAAATAGTTTTTTCAGTAAAGAGGTCGTAATATGGAGACTTTTTGGGTTCATGTATTTTTTTATGAAATTTTTCTAATTTAATTATCTGATAAGATGCATTAAAAAACTTCAGAATCTCTGCCTCATTTCCTCACGATAACGATAATTTGTCTACCTTTTTTATAAATTAAGGCCTTTGCTTCGTTAAAACAGCCACTTCTTTAGTCAAAACAATTGCTTTTACCGCTTCTTTGTTCTTCAGAATAGTAAAGAGATCAGAAACAGCATTCTTATGTGCGTGAAACATATGTGAAATAAGTGACATATATAAAAAAAGGTCGGTTTCAGGCCCGGTCACTTGCCACCAGATTCTCTGGCATGGAAGGTCAGGCATGAAGGTCTAATTTACACTACCCTACCCCACTACGCGTACCCCACTTTGAAGACCCCTATTATAGAATATAAAATACATCCGCGTAGAATTTTTATTTAAAATATATAAATAGTTAAAATATTTAGAGGGGGGGCTTAAAATTGAATTGCGCCTGGAACTTCTCAAGAGCTAAATTCATCACTTTTTCTTTCCCTCTCCTCGTCACTTATTATGTGAAACGTCGCCAGTTATAAGAGTCATTTTTTCAGAGCTTTATTTGTTTGTTATGTGATATAATTTCACTGTATTAAGCATTTTAAATCGAAACAAATAAACATATTTTTTTTTATTAAATATTATCGATTCAATGATGGCTGAACTTATGCAATTTTCCGCGCATAAAACGCAAGAAAACGCGCAATTATATTCCGATCAGCCGAGTAAGTACACTTACATACACTGCAGTCAGTATTAATACAATACAATGTGACTTGGCACGGTGCACAGAAAATTTTTCGCACGCTAAAATAAACAAAGCTTATCGTCCTCGTCAACGCAGCCGTGAAAACTAATGCGACTTTCCACATTGAAAACACAATTTAAAGGGCCAGGGGTTGCCAATCGTCCATCAAACCGCCGAGACCAATCAATCATACACATTTTTTATTCAACACTTGTTTCTGATACATACATGTGTGTGTGTGTTTCTTATCGTCCCGGCTTATCTCGGCGCTGAGCTGACACGCGAAATTCAACATTCGTTTTCTTGATTTGCATAAACAAATTGATAGCATCACGCCATTTTTCCGCTTTTTGCGCAACGCTGCCGCATCGATTGCCGCGAAATTAATTTCGAAAAATCGCAATTTCGGTTGTAAAATTGTAAACCATCCCCCCCCCCCTCCACCCTCCACCTCGTGTTTAAAGTTTTTGGGTGCGTGCCTGACGGAGTTTTATCGTGCCTAATTTCGGAACTGGCAAAAATTATTTATGCCCTTCGCATAAAAGTTTAACAGTTACACAATAGCTAATAGATAATGCTAATACGTTATGTCGAGATCGGATCTCGAGTCGTCTATCACTAGAGATTTATTAATTAAAAAGCGATAATTACTGTAATTCGACTTTACAGTGCTTCGCGAATACTCTTTTTCGTAATTAATCTTAATCTATATACCATATTAAAAGTATCATGTTAATTACTTTAGATATATTGATCGCCTTCAAATCGATCGAAGACAAAGCGACAGCTCGCCAACAAATAGTGAGGTGTCCTAAACTTTTCTTTGACGGCGAGATTCTATACAAAAATCTCAAACTATCCAATATTAACGGCCACTCTATTGATTACCCTTTATAACTTATCTATTTATCACCTCCCAACCCCAGCCGGGGGGTGGGGGGATTAGCCACCAAGAATTTATCAGAAATGAAACACAACTATCTACCATACCATTAAAATTGATGGTCAGCATCTCATTACATTTTTTAAATTACAGTCAACATAACCCTGCATAGAGTTATGTTGACTTAACCCAATTGAACTTAGTGCAAAATAGTGCAAAAATATGTACATGTTTGTGTACACATATCCTTGTGTGCATAAATAAATCTGGTCTCCAACGGATTTCTCACCACAGAGCCAGTATACCCTGGGAAGGAAAACCCTAATCTGTTGACCAATAATTGGTCTAATCTCGATACTTTCGCTCCTCTTCCTTCTTTCTAGGGGACCCCTCTCTAAAGTGATCTCTCCCATGATGAAAGGATTGCTATTGCGCGACAGGCTAATAATCACTTGCGACCGGCTACTTGAGACTCGTTTTGGGCAGATGTGCATATGTATGCCTGTATATATCTATATAGGTGTGTGTGTGTGTGGTCGCTCGCTACTTGTCACTCGTGACTCGTTCGTTATAAGCAGATAACGCCTTAGAGAAGAGAACAAACGAATACCAAGACAAACCCCCTCCTACTTGCCTGGACACAGTCGAGAGGGTAAAATCCGATACCAACATGGTAGAAGATGTACGTCCAATGCCAGCAATGGCCAAGAGAGGGAAACTCTTTACAAAAAACCACATACCAAGACGGCTCGGGTCCCCGCGGCATGGACACGAAAGGAGAGCCCTCACGTCACGTATGAGATTCAGGTTCCTTTGGCCTCGACTACCATGCGAGAGTTTGGTAAGGCCCATGCCCTCAGCGAGTGAGAGCATTGTGGCTCGCAAATGATGATGATGATGAAAGCGTATATTTTTTACTTTTAAAAATATCTAAAAAAATCGCAATGAAGGTAATATATTTCACTTTTTTTTAAAAAAATGCGAATATATTTGATTAACCAAAACTTTGACTTGTTATTAATATATAAATATATATAGCCATTAGGTTTATATATTATTAATTTCAAAATAAATAATTCATGGATTGTTCAATTCATTTTTTAAAATTAAATTGTTAATATCCAATTTTATTCTACTCCAGGTTTGTCTTAAAAATATTAAATAATCATCAAACATCCGAAACGATATGCTTACTACAATATACTTTATTTTTTTCGACTATAAACCGACAGTGTTTAAGCCTTACGTTTATTAAGGCCTAAACTATCTCTCATCCATTAAAAATAGAAAAAATATCGATACTAGTACTTCCTGTAACTTAAAATTGTATGATAGTGTTGGTCACCTCTTCCTATATATAAATTATCTATTAACTCATTGCCTACGGGGGACGTGGATTTCACGTCAAAAGCGTATTTGTATATGATCGGGGCGCGCATATCACACGCTAGACGGCACCACGCGTTTGATCAGAAAATCAGTTTGGTCACCCCTGCTATAAGATATAAATTATTTTTTTCACATTAACTATCCAGTAAATGTTGAAGTTCAAGTAGTTGATTTTTCGGATCAATATCTTGATTAATAAAAGAGTTATGATTTTTTTTATAAAAAACCACGTTTCATCAAATTTTGGACGAATGGGCCCCGTCTCAACGCAAGTATGGCCGTGATTCGCCCCGTAGGCTATGTATGGTTATTATTTATTTTATATGCATTTCGTACATTTATACAAGTAGTAAAGACTTTCTGAAGTATTTATTCATACATAAATAATTTAACATATATATTAAAATTAATTTGTTTTTCAGCCATTTTGAATTTATAGCTTCATAAGTAACATGCATATTATTTCTCTAATGTTAGTTAACCGCGACTGAGCTAAGTTAGTAGTCGGATAGGTGTCCATCGAAAACTATGTATTCAGGGAGTCCTTTATAACACTGGCCAGGGTGTATGTGTGGAAGTGTTCCATTACCTCCGCAAGGTTATAACAATATTTATATAGTTAATTTGTTTGCAATAGAATTAATTAATCTAATGACATCTACCCTTCGTTTTATAAATACATATAAATAAACAATATAAATTTCAATCCAACTGAAATAATATTAAAATTAATCAGTGTCGTGGTTTGACACTGATTATTAGTGACTCATTCCCCTTGTATCTTTAAAAATTTTATATGGAAGAATAGCGCATTGGAATCTTTCTGATTTGCCATCCATCTATTGTAGTTAAATAAATAAATTATTACTCTCTCATGTTTTCTTTTAGCTATTGATTATTATTAGGCACAATATGATGTACATTTGTATGTATATTATTTATTAATTGAATTTTGGCCAATGCCAACTATGAAATATTATAGGTTACTTTATGATATAGCCAGGAAAAAAATGGCGCTATCAATTCGGCCAGTTGTTGACCACGCCCTTATACTCGTGTACAAAATAAAAGTGTGCCATTGAAATAGCAAAAAAATATCATGAATAATTACCGCGAATCATAATTTTATATTCATTTGCAAAACGTTTAACCGCCAACTGCGAGTTTAATGTTCAGCTTAATACTACAAAATGAAATTATTCCAACTTCCGTGACCCGGCTGGTGTAATTGCTGAACGAAATTTTTCACTCCTTCCTAATGAACCACGGCGGTTTTGATTAATTGTGCGATTTTATCCGATTTTTTTTTCTGCAACGTTAGTTAATTCGCATTTGATGTGTTTTGCACTTGAAATTATTCATTCGTTTAACCCTAATGCATGCGTAATTATACTCATACTTCAGCTGCAATAATTAAATTAATATACGCACGTTGCGTTTTTATGCAAATTTCCGCATTCGTATTGCAATTTAACACGTGAATGTTGCGTCAATGCCCATATGTTAATGCGTTTAGATTTTATTTACATATTTATTTTTGTTTTCAGCTCAGTTTGCAGTAATTTAATATTGGATGGAGTGGATATTCCCGATAACTACAACAAAAATCTACCTCCAGGTAACAAAAAAATAATTATATTTGTTCTATTTTTGTTTAATTCGTGAAAAAAAAATGGTTTTCCTCGTCAAACTCTCGACAAAGTTAGTTTTCCAAAGACTTTTCTAGATGATTAACTATGGTGTCGAGCTTCTTCCTCATATTCTATCGCCCTCGTATGTCCAGAAAATCTACGTCCATTTTTCTTAAGACAAATTGTGTATATTTTGAATTCCGTTCGTAATATTTAAACCTAAATTTAAATCAACTATCCAGATCCGTTAATTCTCAAGATCTAAGGTTGAAAGATTTCTTTATCTCGGATCACTATTTACTAGTAACGGAAATTATAAGCCAGAAATAATAAGATGGCTAAAATGTATGTGGAAGCTATCGACATTTTAGAAAAACAGGGGGATATCCAAAAAGACCAAAAACTATTCTCAATTTTTACGTAAGGCGTGGAAACCTGGACCATAAAGTAGAACATGTAAAAGAAAATTGACGCATTTTAAAAGTGATACTGACGACGTCTGCTGAGAATACCATGGACCGTTAAACGCACAAAATGGGGAACAACAAAGATGACCTACTTTCTATCATATGTCTCAAAAGGAGTCTTCGATACTTGGGGCATTTTGCCAGAAGAAACGATAGCCTGGAGAAGCTCGTCGTGCTTGGAAACATACAAAGACGCAGAGGAAGGGGCAGAGCGCTCACTAAGTAAAGACCGCCATGGACTCCATGCAGAGGATTCTGGAGAGCCAAAAATATAAACAATTATTTAGAAATACCACTTTTAGAATGTAATCGTTTAAATTCTTCTAGATTTGGTTCAAGAAGATGTATGAAGATCATTCTATTTATTTTAGCGTCTTAGGTAGAATTATTTTTGTTATTATGGTAGTCACATCATGATCTTCCATTCCCAAGTGAAACCACTTCGATCAGCTATAATAAGCAACTGGATTATGCACGTTCGTTTCCAAAAATATCGTATAAGCTAATAATAATAATAATTATGTGGCCCCCGACCCGAAACGAGTCCTTGCCACCTGAAGGGCTTTACGCCATCTCTGCCGGTCCTGGGCCTCCTCCATCCATCGCCCAAGCCCCAACAGAGACGCGTCCGCCTCAACCCTGTCCCCCCATCGAAGTCTTGGCCTCCCAACGGGGCGGGTTCCCCGAGGCCTGGAGTTCACGATAGTATGGAGAACCTAACCCAACCAAAAACACAAACAAAGCTGCCTACCCAGACGCTAATTAAGGAGTACATAAATAATCAGGTTATTGTCATTAGAAATACAACCAAAATTAAGAAACAGGATTTAAGAACGCACGATTCCTAGGAAATTGTGCTGTGCAACCCAGACGCTAACAGAACAGAGGTAGGATCCGAACTGCATCTAAAGCTGAAGCTATCCTGGACTCTGTTTAAGAGTACGCATACGATAGCATACGATATTTCCGACTAGAGCCCTCCTCGTTGGTCGCACATCCTAAACCAGAGATGATCTGAGCTTCACCCAGAGCAGAAGCCATCTTGGATTCTTTTCAAGGGTCTTGTGCAGACGATAACTGAACTGGAGTCCTGCTCATTGGTCGCACACTTTCAACCATAGAAGATCCAAGCCTCGCCCAGATCTGAAGCTATCCTGGAACCTGTTCAAGAGTCTTGTGCAGACAAGTCCCACATGGAGCCCTGCTCGTCGGTTGCACACTCTCAACGCTGAAGAATCAGATTTATCCAAACTACAAACCGATGAACTTCTGCTTGTGCTAAGTCAGCTATCCTGCATGGCATCGTACTTACGTCCACAAATAACTCTATTCCTTGGCAATATCCGCGTCAGGAGCCATCGTATCGCCGCCACCACTTCATCGTAAAGAACTGAAGGCGACCACCACAATTTTAGAGAATTTATTCTGCATTATAAATGTCAGATGAATGAAAAA
>JAGXCT010034791.1:0-20122 GCA_022495035.1 Philopotamus ludificatus
AGGATTTGTTAAAAATTTGAAAGACTAATAATTCTTTTCGAAGTTCATAAAGTCTTAATAGTGCTTTTCCCCTGGATAGTGATCTCACTTCAGTATGTAATAAAAGTACTTCATGTTCACTACCCATTTCATGGCACAAAATTGTAAATAATCTGGATTGAAGTGGTTTAGATTTTACATAGTTTATCATTTTCACGGCTTCATCAGCTGTTGAATTGCTAACATACGTAAATCCAAAATTCAAATAACTTTCATCGTTCTTCTGTTTTGGTCTATTCATAGATGACACTTGTTCTTCAATATTAGAATTTTAAGAAATCTTTGGACTATTTTCTTCTTCGATGATAAATGTATCAGAAAATCTATTTAGGCTCCGCGGAACACCTATTTTGAACATAGTTTGGAAAACCCTGTATTAGAGGTACCGGATATAAAATTCTGCCATTTTCTGGATATTTCTTTAATAAAATTGCTTGTGTTGAGTAAATACGCATTGAAGAGATTTTTAACGTTGCTTAGATTATTTAAAGTTTTGCCGAATATCGAGTGTTTCATCGACCTGAATGACAATAATCAAATGAAGCAAAATCTTTTAAATGCAGAGAATATTTAGGAACTGTAAAATTCATCTTTTAAATTTTTCACGGTTTGCTAAGAGAGTGCGAATGAATTACTCAACACCTATACGATTTTTTTACTAATCCGTGTTTAATGTTACCTGATAAATTTAATACAGTTATGTTAATTCATTTTAAACAGCAAATAAATCATTTAAAAATATATTAAACAAAACCCATATTTTTTATTATTGTTTTTGTTAGACGAAGGTCTGAAATTTTAGTTTCATTCGTTTAGATGAATCCATAATTCGCATATTACGACCGCGGAGCGTAACCGAGAACACAATTTGTCCGCATTAACAAAAGACAATTTCTAATAATTTATGGCCGAGCCATGCGACATTTAGTGCCACTTTGGCCGCGGTTTATTCGCAAGCACTACGCAAATTTACACAGCGAACTGCGGATATATCCGGTGTGTCGGAACGAAAATGCGTCACGATATTCGTCGCCGGAAGTACCGGAATTAATTCGCAGGTTGTTTCGACCCCACCCATCGATCCGATTCCCATTCTTATTAGTTGAAAATTTTAATTAGAGTTCTGAGCTCGTATTACGAGTCCGGTCAAATTCGGTCCCGCTCTCTCCCCCCACTGCGAGCGCTCCCTGATTGGCCGGGAGCCCCTCGGCCCTCCCACGGGCGCCCCCCGCGCGGCCCCCTCTCGCCTTACATGCTCCGCGTCTTTCATTCAGATCTCTGCGGGGCGGTACACACGCTCGGTATTTTAATTCCGAAACAACGAATAATCTGACGTTATTCAAAATTCAATAATTACAAATGAGAATCTCTATAAAACGGATTTATGAATCCTATATATTTTTAATTAAAAATATAAATTAATACACTTTATTAACATACGTCCATGGCAGATTGATGGCAGAATATTTTTTATCCCGTTACTGACTGGAAATACTTTACATAATTTTGAATAAAATTTAATGCATCTAAAAAATCCAAACGTTTATAAATGACGTTTTTCATAGCCTCTTCACGGCCAAGGAACTTGATTGAGAAAATTCATCTTCAGTTCTCATTCTCTTCTAATTTCTTGGAATCAGCTGTTCGAAAAATTTCTACAAAGTCACAGCCTGATGATTTGACCAAGACAAATTATTTTATTTTCCATTTCATGTTATTCTCTTCTCGCCAAACAATTAGTGCGAATTATTATCAAATAATTTGTGGACAGGCGTCCTTCTTTTTTGTCTTTTAGATCTCCGCTGCATATAATCAGACAACGAAACTTAGTAAAATAACAAAACATATTGTTAAATGATATTTAAAAGTCACAAAACACAAAAATTAACATTAAATTAACCCAAAAAATCTATTTTACCAGTTTAATTGTTTATTTTCAATGAAAATCACCGAATACGTCCAATTCGCGCGCGATTTTTTTTATATTTTCCGTCCAAGTTCTCCCCGTCCCCAATTGTCCGAACGGCCCTGGCAAAGAGACGGGGCCAAATTGTGTCTTCACTGCTCTTTGTTGCTCGATACAGCCACCTTTTATCGGATCATTTTGCCGGATTTTACGTGAGCTCATCCTTTTGACCCGGCATTATTCAGCGCCCGGGGCCGCCGCCCTCCACCCGCGGGCCCCCGTCGTCTGCAAACCCATCCCTCCCCTCCCCCTGACAAATTAGCGCCATTAGGGCCTAGCCGTTCGGGCCGGATGTTTTAACAACCAACTTGCTCCGGAGATGCGCCGCATTCCCTCGGACCATAACGGCGTTAACGCCAAATATCGCGTTTCGACCCAATACGCAGCCAACTATCAACTGTGTCTGAAATCTGCTAATACGTAATGCAGAATGTACCAGAATTACAACAAAAAATTAACCACGAATTCCTCGAAACGATCCATTTCATCGAATCGCTTCATCCGATATTTCACCGCGATTTTTTTCGAACAATCACTTATTTACTAAAATTTATCGAACGTGTACCGGGGGCCTTATGAAAATCTCTCTGTGTAAAATATATTATGTTTTTATAAATTGACCACGCAGTTCACAGACCACCGCCATCTCATTTCCCATTCGAATCGTTGGGGATTGTATGTTTGCCAGGCTGTGTGTGTCGGGGGTGTGAGGTGGTGGAAAATGAGGAGCGGGGGAAGGCCCGTTTCCAAATCCATTATGGCGGATGTGTGCCACCCCGGGCTGCCACCACATAAATCCATATCCGCCAATGTAATGAAGCCCCAATTTGTCAGTCATCCAATTAATTACGTGGCAATTTGATTGCATAACATGTGCAACGTGATTCGTCCGACGGAACTGCACTAATTGTTCCGGTGCAGATCTGCAAACGAGACCTACGCCCACTTTCGGAAGAGCATATCAACGATATCCATCTCGAGAATTGCACTCGAGTGTAACATTTATAAGATCGTTTCAAAGTATTCAGCTGCATTGTTCACAAAATTGAACTCTGGGTATTGTGAAGATTTTTGGAAAAATCAAAAACGAGAACAACTATAACAGTTCTAAAAGATCTTATAGATATATGTTAATCAATTAATCTTCAGTAACAACCACGACCTCCAAACGACTGCAGAAACAAGAACAGAAGCAAATTCTTTCAGATCATCTTTATTGTTACAAACAATGTCAACCGCGACCTACAAATCATAGTCAAGAAAATTTCAATGAAACGAGTTTAGAGACCATCAATCGGGGGGTTTCTTTTTTAAGTCGTGAAGCGATTAAATATCATTATTGTTAATATTATTTTTTTATATAAACTATTAATCCACTTTCCCTCATTTCTGAGAAAACTTTTTTATACTGAAAAGGGCGGCTACCCGCTTTCTAGCTTATATTTTGGACGATTTTGGTGGAGGCTGACGAATTCATTTTTTGTGAAATGAAGATCTTCAGCCTCCACCCCACTCCTCTGTTGACCAACGCCTTTGGTCAACTCAGACTTCTTCAGACTCAGAATTCTTCAGAATCCATCCGAGTACTTACCTTCAATTGTAATTACCTTCAAGCTATAACGGGTCATCTAATCAAGGGTCCATGGTCCTCCATAAGTGCACATGGTCATGATCCTCAGAAATGAGGGAAAGTGGATTAATATCTTATATATAAAAAATATATAATAATATGTAATCGCTTCACGACTCAAAAAAAAAATCAGGGGTAACACGAAACTTATTCAATCCATAGCTTGTTTAAGGCATAGTATAGTTTAAGAATAATTCAACTGTGTTGAATCTGTGATCAAGAATATTCCTTTGGGACAATCCCTCTTAAAAATAATAATTTTCTTTAAATAACAGACCACGAATACGGAGCAAGAAAAAACACTTAGCCTTTTCAGATGACTCTAAAAATATATCATTTCGCAACCGTGATGTTTTTCGATGATACTATGAATGATGTTAAATAAAAATGACATTACAAAAAGGGGTATTGTTAATTTGAACTGGATGCGTGAAATCAATCCGCCGCGGATGTATGTTGCAACGCGTAACGTACCAAACAAATAATGCGTTTTGCTACAAATAGGGGTGAAGTACACCTGATCTAAACCATTAGTGAATATAAATAGCCCTATGCCACAAATTATGTTTATTTATTTAAATTAAATTAAAACAAGTTTCTAAATAAAATATTCTTACTAAGAAACTTACTTACTAAAAATCAACAGATTGGCGAAAAATTCTATTTTAACTAATCTTGATTTAAAGAAATATTTATATATTATTTACTTATCTTCTATAACTTATCTATCACATAAAATCGAATGATTTAAATCTAAATTGTAGTAAATTAAATTATAATATTTCTAGAGTGTTCGCTGTTTAGTACCCCTGATGTAAATGATACAAAATTCGCCCTCTTAATCAAATTTGGACAGACAACACGTGTCACTTCCGTTTGAAGCTCTTTTTTTTGGCGGGACTACCCGCCGCGATTCGGATTGGAAGTGTCGAAAGCAGAAATTTTCGCATATTTCCAAATAAATATTTTACAATTGTCCCGGGCCGCAACCCTTTCCGGGACAATGGTGGATCTGGCGGGATTCTTGGGACACGCGCTTCGAGGTTATATCGATTCCGGCGGAGGGCTGATGGGATTATTTAATTGTCGGAATTGTGATGTGAACATTATCCGTAATGAAGTCGAAAGATGAAATAGGGTCGGTGTCAGTCAGTGGATAGGTATCTGTTTGCGAGGGGGTGGGGGTGGCGAAGGGCTGGGACAGGGCCAGGGCTAAGCCGGAGCTACGCAGAGCACCAGTCAATTATATTGCGGGACATGGTGGCCGCTTAGTTATTAACTCGCACATGTGTATTGTACTGACGCAGGGCCGGATTAGACATTTACTCAATTTTATTTATATATTTTTTTATACGAATCCGATAAATTTTAAACACAAGAATCGGATAAACAAAGATTCGAAATATTAAACACTTAAAATTAATAAAAAAAATCTCTGAATATATTTTATATTTTATATATAGTCTATTTTTGTACGGTTTGAAATAACACGGTCCAAAAAACGTCTCGTGTCTACATTTTTTTTTCTTTTACAAATTAAAAATTGATATATCCACACTCTTGAATTTTATATATAAAAAATAATACTTACAGTAAAAAAGCCATAATTGAAATTACCAGATATTATATTAAAAATACTTTTTTCTAATTCTCTTATTATCCAAGAGTAACAATGGACGGGGTAATAAATAATCATAATTTACGTGCTATATCACACGTTCTGCGATACTGCCTAGCCGTGCCGATGGGGTCTATTGTGGACCAAATTTTTCTCGAATAACTCTTTTATTATAAATCCTATACGTCACAAACTTTTTGTATGTGTCTAAAAATGTCTAAAGAATAACGTATTATAACTAATCATTGTCTTTTTTTTTTTTTTGAGTCGTGAAGCGATTACATATTATTATATTTTTATATAAGTTGTGAAATGAAAGTCGTCAGCCTTCATCCCACCCCTCTGTTGACCAGCGTCACTCAGAAGTATTCAGAATGGTCACCCATCTGAATACTATCTGCGCTTATTGGCAATTAACTTTAACAATCATAATTTGATTGTAATTACCTCTAAGCTATGTCGGGTATACAATGTTCTTTATTGTCCTGCAATTGCGAAAATAAATATAAAATCAACAATATGAGCTTCTGTTGCCACGCGCGTGATGTTTTTTCTCGTTCGCATCCAGTACGATGTACCGAGTGCGAGTGAAACATGCGATTGCAAATGTTAAAATTGGAAATAAAGAAAATGTTGGTGATTTTTTACACGTGAAAAAAATGAAAAATGTTTTTTTCCCCCAAAAACAACACTTTTACAACCCCTTAGCTTTCGTATTTGCCGGACATGGCTTCCTACGACTTTTTCTTAATTCTGAAGTTTAAAAAAAACACGAAATAACTCAATCTTCCGAGCATTGAGGAGAAAAAGGCAGAGGTGCTCAACACCATACCGTAAAATTATGTTCTATACGTGATTGGAAAAGACACTGCCACCAGTTTATAATTAATCTAAGGGAGAGAATTATTAAGTATATAAAAATAAGTTCAAAGCTTCATTAGTGATAATTTTTTTACATATACAACTTATGTTAACATATATTCAAACATTAAGCTCCTTCAAAATCAGTTATACAATTTAATTTCAATCTTTCCTATGGTTATGTAAATTTTAAAAGCTGTACTGCTAAATTATTAATTATTATTGTTATGAAAAAAAAATCGTTCGAAGGCTATAATAAATGAATATATATATTTTTTTAATTTTTGCAATTTAAGTCCTCGCCCAGTGCGGCCCTGATAATCAGTGGCACGAGAAGAACGCGAGCTTTGCCAATATAATTGACTAATTCCGAGCGGCACCAGCCAACTCCACTCGCCTCGCTCCACCCCTCGCTGGAATGCACCACCACCACCATCCACCATCTCCTAACCCCACAAGCGGAATACATTTTCAACATATGAAACTAATTCCGTGCTGTGCAACGGAATCGGCCGCGGTGCAAAAATTTTTGCAAGCTACATGCAAAAGCGCACGTACGGAACTCGACGACTCCAATATATTTAACAAAATAAAAAAAAAAAAAAAAAAAAAAATAGAGCAGATCTTACCTTGACCTTTGCAAAATAGCACCGCGGCTCGCTTTCGAGGCGATATTTACAGCGCTTGATTATTTATAGGTTCGTGTCGGTAAACATCTCCGAACGTTTCCAGGTATCGAACGAGGCCAATATTTGTCCGTCGATTATTTATTTTATCAATTTGTCGCGAGCGATAGGTACGACGGCTCGGTTAGTACGAGACGTGTGCGATGCGGAGAGACGGGCGGCGGCGGGGAGGGATCCTAGAGGTCCACGGGGGTGGCTGAGGACCCACAGCTAAATATCCAATAATGCTCTCCTCACTCCGGCATATTGGACCGGTCTGTGTCGTACACAGAGACGCAAAAGTCCTAAATTGCCATCGTTACCGTGATAACGCGACAGATGGTAAATTGTCGACTGACATATGGCGGCGTGTGTGAGGACGTCGTCCAAGTTATGAGGTCATCCGAACGATTAGCGAACACACCTGATTATCTTTTTCCACAAGTCGGGCCCTTGCATAATTTAAATAATTGACCCAATCGGATTGATTTTTAATTGAATAATTTAACAGTCTAAATTCCTCGTCACAGAATACTGGCGCAAGATGATTTATTTTTTGAGAATATAGATAATCATTCATTATAGTGATATCGAGGATCGTATCATCTCATACGAACAAAAAATATTGACCTTCTCTACGACCAGCCGCCAGCGCATACGACCATTTTTGGACGTCCTCTAGTTCTATCTGATCGATCGCTTTTGGTTGCAACTTTCTTTTTCTTTATGCTCCTTATCGGTGTTCGAACGTAGTCGATCTACTCGAGTTTTTTTATCCTTTCCATTGTGCTCTTTATCCTTCGCGACTTGGAACAAATATGGACCTTCCAATCGGACCTGGTTGCAAATATCCGAAAACATGAAAGCCTCTTTCTGTATATCTTAAATTTCCACTAGAAGATCTCAGGGCCTTTAGGGACTATAAGATCACCCTGGTTAGATTTAATTATAGCGCCAAAAACCCATCATCGATTTGATCGAATTCCCTTGATTTTAGGCAAAATCAATTGATTATGCTTGATGCTTATTGGTGTATGAAGATCACTATTTTGGGGTTGTTTTTGTCTGATAAAGAGACTGATAAGAAGAGGCAAAGACTAGCGTAAGCCAACTAGAAACAAGTTGGGACAAAGAAGCTGAAGATTATTTCATCGATATAAATTCATATCATTTCCCAGAGTGAGATTTGTCAATCTCAGCAGTTTCTTGACGAGTTGTCGATAGTCTTCCTCTAGTTCCATCTTGATCAAGTTATCTTTTATACAAGTATTCAATATTATTGGTAGAAGTCTTTGACAGTGCGATGTCCACCTGGTCAATCACTTCAGGCTGTGGCTCTCTTTATTCATCTCTACTTCGTCTGTTCATCATCTTCTTGTGCCGTATTCCGGTGTTCAGATGGTTCTCAGTCTCTAATTACTTCTTTCTCAGCGATCACTATTTATTTTCTACTCTCCAATCCATAATAATCTGCAGAAGACTACATATACTTCGGTGCCTGAATAATGAGTACGTAGCATTTAATTTTACACCCCTTTATCCAGAATCTCCCACTTCTAATGAAGATGTTGAATTAATCTTCCATCATAATCGATTGAATCTAAAGAAACTGTTCATTGCTTCATTTTTAAATATGAAGATGGAAAATTTTTCTTCTTTATTATATTTTTTCTGTAAAATCCACACAAAATTAAACGTATCTACCGTGCAAAAAGAGAATGATTTTTTTTTAATAAATTCTCACTTTTGGCCATCATGTATCTCCTCCCCAAACATGGACCAGTCGTTAATGAGCGACAGCTCTGGAATGTTCGCTTCCTATTATCATTATTATGGACTGGTGATATGTTGAGGGCAGGGGTCTCGGACCCCTGCGCATCACATACCGACTCGCACATTACTGCAGGCCGTTATTAATTATCGAATCAATTTTGAAATACGCCCCGATCCCTTTTTGCGCGGTTTACAAATAACACGATTCAAGAAAATGGACCAATTATTATTAAAAATCAACGAACTGCATTCTTTTGCGCGTTTTATGCTCTCATCATGCATCTATTCAATTATATTCCGGCTCCATATCATTATATTCATGACACAGAATCCCCTATTAAGAGTTTATTAACTACTTATTATGCGGACGATTCATAAGCGGCCTCGTCCCCTCCGCCGGATCGATCTGTGCAAAGTATAAATTTCACAGGGGATGAACCACCGCGAGGGGTCGCTCGCCAATATATTTCCGAATGACCCCGAGGGATGATTTAATGAACGCGATTTTCTCATATTCGCAATTATTTTATTCGTTTCGTATACGTGAGAAAATGTTTTCTTTTTTTGGTGTTTTCGTAATAGGTTTAATTTGCATACGCCCGCCGACACAATTAAGGGCCGACTTATTGAATCCGCGCAAATTAAATATGCGACCAAAGGATTTTTATTTGTTCATTATTATCGCTCACTATCATTAATGAAATTTCATACGAGAAATTGCCAATTAATTATATTTACTAATAGTCTGGTTAAATAATTTCGCGGTATTAATATAGATGTCAGTTGTGTTTGTACATACGACGATTGTCAAAATGTATGAATAGCTGCTTTTCGTTGAAATTTAAAATTTCTTCATTATCCATCTCAAAATAACGTTTTTCAATAACTTTATTATAACTTTTTTTGATTGAAGTCAACTGAGATCGTACATTAACATCGTCTTAATCGAAACTTCAACTTTTTATGATTTTTTTCAGCCTCAAGAATAATATATAGGAAGATGTCGCAGGAGGTCATGATTTTTTGCAAAAGTAAAAAATCCCCGAGCACAATCTAACACGTAAAATGTTACAATTAGACTTTAAAATTCAGACAATTAAGCCCACATTCAGTAGGACTTCAGAAGAAAGATTATCAGCTCAGTTGAATTAACCCTTTCAGTGCGGGGCGCATGACGTACATGCGCAAACAAATCGTGTCAGGGTGCGGCCGCATGTCGTACATGCGCGAGATTCTTTAAAACTTTAACTTGTCGTTACATGTAAACTAGACCGAGTTAAGTTATGGTGTTTGTTTTAAAAATCAGCTAATAAACACAACTATCAATAAATATACAACATATCACAAGAAATTTATGGGAACCATGTAATATGTAAATATGAATAGTAACGATTCAAATCGCGCGTGGTGTCTTATTCAAATCTCTGCAGTAGTATCGGTGACGTATCTCGACTCAGAGGTTGTTAAGGGTGTTCGACGTACATTATGTTCCACATACACGTGTACGGATGTAATGGTATAAGAAAATTGCTTTTCGCATTTTTGATTTTGATTCGCATTCCCATTTTTTCTCACTTAATCTCTGTTTGAGCAATTGATATTTTGTTCGATTTATTATTACGAAAATAAAGCGAATCGAGTTTATTTTTTTAGTTGAGATGGAAGAACATATCCTAATCAACATGTTTCCATAAATCTTTTAGGAAAATGGTCTAATATAGCGGTAAACGGTGAATACAAATTTACCTCGGCAATAAAATAATTTGGTCCAAAACGGCGCCCGCACTCAGATGCAGAATCGTGTTTAGACCCGCCGCATTGAAAGGGTTAAAGAGTACATATAGAGGTTTGATTATATTACTAAAAAAAACGAGTAAAGACCAAAATTTATTCGATCATAGATTTTATTTAAAAAAAATATTAAAAAGACTTGCTCATGCATCCTTTCAAGTAATTTATGAACAAATATTCTACAAGTATTTAATCTTATAAACAGGCATAATAGTTTATTTAAATAAAAATATCTCTGAAGTGGAACATGTATGAATATCAGATGAAAATTAAAATTCTCAAATCCAAAAAACCTTTTTTTTTAAACATACCACTACTGCTAATAACTATGAAGTGCTTTTTGCTTAAATAAATCCTTCTTTTTTTTAATCTAGCAATAAAAATACTCAGAAATTAAGGTATATCGTAGAAGATGATGACCCTTTCTATTCTGTCCACTTTTAATCGAATTTATTTCATTAAGAAAATAAATAAGAAGCATCTTTAAGATTCAATCTAATATCCGTTAATTATATATTTTATTAAATTAAATAAAAAAAAAACTAGGTTGAAGCTTTTCAGCTAGAAATATATATAGACTTTCAATAAGAAAAACAATTTTGATGATATTTTTTTAAAACAAACAATTTAAATTAAGATGATTTGATCTATACGGTATAGAAAATTAAAGAAAACAGATGTTGCGTCCAACTTCTAACAAAAGCACTAAAAACTTTCAATAAAGACAAATTTTGAGCCCTACAAATCAAGCATAAGATCCGAAATTTGAACTCTAATGAAACAATATGAGAAATAAATTAATATGCAATAAATATATACTTAAAAGAAAATTTATAGCTGAACTCATGAGGTTCATAAACAAGTCTTTTAGTTCCCGCGTGAAAGCCGAACGTCTGACGTTGCAGATCGGTCGCCATGCGGGATGGTGCTATATATTAGCGCAGAAGATGACGTGTTTCACAAATTAAAAATAGCCACCGGCTAGTATCATAGATAGAGCCGTGTTTGTATCAACAATGGTGGAATATGTAGACGAATAATTCACAATGGCAAACATATAAATCGCCATTGTCTCTCAACTATCGAAGCCAATTTAATTGTTAGCAAACAAGCTGCGCAGACCACCTGTGCCAACACCACCGACAATTACGGCGAACTATTTAATTAACTACCATATTTCCAACTATTTGATATTTGCTATTGCACAATTGTTGGGCAAACACTGGTGCAGTGCTAGCGAATTCCGTCGAATGCAACAAACATCGAGTGGCCGACGCGGCACTTGCGGAAAATGCATTTTCAATATGCAACAACATTGCCGAGCGGGAATGATAAAAATAATAAAAAAAAATACACGTCGTTAATCTCAACACTTGCCTCTGTTTGCATTCAAACAGTTTATTAAAATATTATATGATATATAGAAGGGGGGGTGGAGAAAGTCACGCGCCATCCCCAGCTGTGATGCATGCGTTTAGGTATCGTCGTTAGTAAACCCCCAAAGGGATATTATTTTTGAATAAATCCATTGTCGTATATGATCATACATATATGTAAGTAATTGGACACATGGAATTAATTATTTAACTTTTTTTTTTGTGTGGGAACTAATCGCATTTGTATAGCATACAGTACTAGAGAATGTACCCATTGTAATCTCAAAGGGGTTATTAAAAAGTAATAATATAAAATGAAAAATCTAGAATTTACAATGTCGATAAACTGAATGAATTTTCTTGACCCGATTTTGATTTTTATTAATGTTTAAAAAATCATCTTACTACCGCCCCTTAAAAAGCTATCTTATATTGCACAAATATGAAGTATTCGAAAGGTATCGCCTAACTAACAAACTGCAGAGCTGCAACACCTCCAAGCAAATTGAGTAAAAACATATTTTTACGTATCGATATATATGTGTCTATTGATTAGCAATCTACGCGGTGTAGAGCTAAAGAGCTATCTGCTCGTTAGCGCTACCAGCGTCGTGTATCAAATGGATGCGGGGCGGCAACGGGGTGAGGGGGGGGGGGATCTCGTCGCGAAGCGCTGTTTTGCGCTACGACTCGGAGCAGTTCCGCGTCTTCCATACTAAGTCACTTTTGAAATTGACTTTTTTAAATTTGAATCTTCCGCAGCACCCACAATATTTTACCCACGAGCCGCAACTGTATATACCGTATATTGGCAACCAAAGGATTGAGTTTTTTTTAAATATATTGACATGAAAACTTTCAGAACTTATTCGTCACTTAGCACTTTTTCTACTATATTTTTTTTTTGACGCGAAATCCAAATCTTTGCTTTTAATATGCATTTATATAAATATATGTACACGCCATTCTTTTTTTACACGAGGGATACGCTCCAAAGACTCACTTAAAATGATTCAAAATATGACCATACCCTACATATTTATATTTTCAAGATATATTATTTAAATATATTGTACAATTTATTAGGATTGAATTAGTTTTATTATTAAAATTGAACTCTTTTTTACACGGTTTCACTGAAACCATGTAAAAAATACGAAAAAGAAAATACTCATTTATATACTATACCCTCATATATAATTGGAAATATTTAGATGTTTTGTTTCTCAGAATCGTGTTAGAATAAATAATTTATATATGAAATATTATATTCTGTTCAAAATATTGTCGAAAAAATTTCAACAATAATTCATAATTTCTGTATTATAAATTACGGTAAAAAATAATTTTACATATAACAAAACCGCATAAATTGAGGGATGTGTGTAATCCCCAAACAAGCAAATTACATCTCTTTGTGCGGTCATACGTAAACCAATGGTTTAGCGAACCAATTATCCCGCAAATTTATTTTTTCACCGTGAATGCATCCGAAGTAGGGGGAGCAAAAATGTGCAAAAAATATACTCGTTACATATTATATATAATGAATATATATATATTGTAATGCATTTCGAGTCAATTTGAACAGGTTGCATTGAGTTTTATATAAATTTATGCCTACATGGTTCACTTTTTCGCATTATTTGCATTTCAATGTCAAACCGATTGGAGGGTCACCCAATGTACACATAATTGCAGTCTAGTTATAATTAAATATTTTTGCTGCGTCGATTCTTTCCAGAAACGACACATTAAATGGGGATTCTTCGTGCTTTTTTTCTGTTTTTGTTTGCAACAGTGATACCATGTTGCACGGCACGTGCCGGTCGAGAGCGGCACGTGCCAATTATTCAACTCGCGTTTTTAAGCACCGCCTTAACACAATTCCTCCCATTGTACTCTTTTGTTCGACAACCCGCAACAAAATGGTGTTGCACCTCATTAGTTACTCACCGCCGGTGCACGTGCAACAAATATTAAGGAAAAAATGTTTCAGCGCAATTATATATTTTTTTAAATCAAAAACAAATAACAAATTAATATGCTAATTTCTGGTGCCATTTGGCATTAGAAATAAACATAAATAGTGTCAATACAATTCTGTAGAGTAAGTATGATTTTTTCTAAGAATTTTAATGAAAATGTGTCGGTTTTTCATTCCTCCATTGTAAAATAAATTGTTTTCATTGAAAAATCATTGAAAAGTATTAATTAATTAAATATTTCCATCATGCATTTTCCATTCGGTACACAAAAAAAAATCAGCTTTATCTAATATTTAAGAATCATCCAACTAGACCAATTTTTATTTATGGATACCGTCGAAACCAATTTCCTGGAATAATTTTCTAACTTTTTTGTTTACGTAATAAACGAATTAAAACGATTCAAATGAATTTTAAATATGTTGTTCTAATTATTGACATATGGGTCGATGAATACATATTTTTGCACGATTGTTTACATTGTCGTATTTTACACAAAACTGATGTAATTTAAAATACCGAAAATTTCATATAGCTGAAGCTAAAAATATTCATAAATAATAGCAAAATAATATTTGAGAGTGATAACAAATTGTTGTCAAGTGCATATATACTCGATAGTTACGGTGACCATTCGTTCTGTATTTTTAGGGGACAGTTCTCCATTTCAACAGCTTTCCCAAAGTAATACGGAAAAAATATCTTATCGCCCAAAATAATATTTCAAAAATTATGATAATAAATATTTGAATATTTTTTTTGAAGTACGTTCATGTCCAGATCTAGAAACAAGTTTAGCTTTTTATGAAAGAAAAATGAAGGACACAAAAAAATATAATTCTCGGTTGTTTGGTGAGTTAATTATTAATCTGATATTCCATATTTTGTCCCCGATTCTCACAAAAATATGATCACCTAACCGATAATCGGAAAAATCTATTAGTTTATAAACGTTGTCTATTGATCTCACATATTCTTAAACCTTGTTTTTGAAAATATTCACAAAAAATCACAAAAATGTACACATAAAACAAATATGAGATCAAGAAATTAATGTTCTATCGCTTCTTTTCAGGATTATTTTAACTTCCTACATTTTTTGATAAAAAATATTAAGAATATAAAAAAATGTGCATAAAGTGGATATATGATATAAATTTTCATTTATGAAACTATCTATATTCAAAATAATCATGAGAAGCTGAAAATGTGTGCATATTCATACATATGATGATTTATTCAATCGATACAGTCGATTTGGTGTAATGAGGATAAATCCATGCTAATCATTATGTCTTGAGGTTTACATAAATATTATGGAATAATATTTTAATCAACTATTTAATAAAATATCATTTACGAACAAATCCTAAAACTAAACCAATTTTTTTTTTCAGTGATATTCTTCTTATAAGCGAATTAAAAATAAAATGATATGGATCGATTAACCATAATAAATTACTGTTTCACAGGATTTATTCCCAATTATTAAAATGGTTTTAATATTCGCATTGGGTTTTTGCGATGGATGTGCGTACAAAAACGAATGTATGGAAAGACCCCTATTCCCAGCCCACCGGACAAGTCCCCAATTTTCTTCCACTTTTATTGTCGCCATATATTTCCATTTGTCGTATTTCCATTTAATTTTAATCGATTGTGGGACGCAACTTCATAACAAATCACAAACGGCCCCCGCTGGACACAAATCACGGGCCGGGACGGTCCAGAGATAGGGGATGGGCCGACGGGACACCGCGACACAATGTATCCCAACCCCTTGCCACCGAGGCAGTAAATATCAGTTTGTGGACGTAAAACCCAAGAGATAATTTGATAAAAATCCCATGTCAAGGGGCGTATTTTTCCCAGTGCTCGGTATCAACTTCATGGGAAATGTTAAAAGATTATCTTGTAAAGCGCAGAGACGAGAGGACGGGGAGAGCCGCAGCCTCTATCGCCACTCGATACGCGAAAACTTATATATAAACGGATGTTTAGACACGAGAGTGCCGACATGGTGATTAATCGAAAATATAAAACTCCAATCAAACAATCTCGCGGCTTGTTATTATTTCGCACGGAACACATGTATTCGAAATTATTTGCTCTCGTCGCGAACAAACAATTATCGAGAAATTTTCGAACAGACCCCGCATGACGTAAGATTTTCGGAAACGTTTTATTATTTTTGCAATGTTTTCGGCGAAACTGACCGTCTTAGTAAATCTCAATTAATTTAATTGATTTGTATTGTGTTTCTGTTACATTTAACATGCCATAAACGAGGCGCACAATGGACATTATTCGCCGGTACAAAGGGCATTAGGGCCCGGGAACCATCCGTCCCCCTTCGCCCGGGGGACTTAATGTATTTATGTTCTGGCTAAGCTTCGATTAGATTACCCCGTACTCTGTGTGTCGGTCTTAATACTCTTCACATGGAAAAGGATTGATATTTAGCGAAATAGGTCCTTGATATCGGCAAAAAATAAAAATGGAACCGAAATTTTATAAAACTCTCTCAGAAATTAATAACAATGACAATACACTCGGACCTAGGATTTAACACGGTCATATGGTTCCACAAATACGTCGTGTAATACAAATCCGCGTTAAATTAATTACAACTTATATTTTTTTCTAAAAGACAATACAAAAATATATATTATTTAAAATACTATCACTAACAATCATATATAATGTAGTATGTTTTCACTATCGGAATGCAGAGTATTTTTAGATAAAACCTTTAAAAACTGCGTAATAAGCGATCGCCTAATTTTTTCATGATCAGGGCATTACAAGATAATTTTCTAAAAAAAACTTGCTGACTGATCATTTATAGATTTTAAATAGAAACATGTAGCTGCTTCAGTGCAACTGCTTTATCAGTCATTAATCATGGAAGATTCATCTAATATTTCGATCAGTTCTTCTTTGTTCCTCCAATATTTATTAAAAATCTTGAATGTCCAGGTCATCATATCCATTTCCATCAATACCATGCCAAATTTTAATTGTTTTTAAGATATACATCTTCTATTGGTTATAGAACATTTTCTCCAGTAACTGTTTCTAACCACAATTTTATCCCGCAAGCATTTGAAGTGGATTGTTTTCTTTCTTTTATAGGTGCTGAAAGAATTTTTACAAAATTTCGAATAGATTTATTTCTAAGCTTGTGAGACTGAATCCAAGTGTTTTTACGTCTTCTACTGAAGTAAAAAAAATATTTCCAAGTGAATGCTCTGAAGATTTAAGATCTAAAATGATGATAATCTGAAGGCGCAAAATCTGGTGAATATGATGGATGCTATAAAATATCTAAATCCAATTTCCTCATTTTTCCCGTTGCGATTCTTGCTGCATGTTGCCTTGCATTGTCATGTTGCAGTCTTTAGTTATTTTACAAAACTGAAAAATCCCATCTCATACGTATCTTTTTAGGTTATTGATGGTCGAGGGGTTGAAACTGATACTTAATTTGAAGAAAGCTATTGTTTTTGTCTCTCGAGTTATTGTGCAGCACCCACTTTTATCACCAGTAATAATCCTTCTCAGAAACTGATCAGTCTTATATCTAAACAAAAGTGATGAACAGATAGTTAGCATTTCTCTTGTGCGGTACCCACATTCATTATCTCTTTTTTTTACCGATCCTCTTCAAGTGATCTTGTACTGTTGCGCAAAACAGCCGAGATCTTATGACAATTCCTTCATGGGTTTGCAAGCGTCAGATTCCATCAATGGATTTGAAGCAGCATCATTGCTTTATCATTTATTTTTCATTGTTTAATCCACTTTAAACCATCTATAGCCTTATTAAAGTTTTAGGATGTTTCCATAAATTTCAAAGATGGTCTCGGTAGCTTATTTTGGCTTATCGAGTATTTTACTAAGAATAAAAAAAGCCCTAGACTACAAATAGAGCGTCAAAATGATACCAAATTTTATTTTTGGGATTTTGCATGAGCTAGGGCAGGAATCACCAAACTTTTTGTGACATTTTCCATAATTAAATTTTTATAAACATGGAGGAATATTCTTATTGAAACCTTATACAAATATATAATAGTTTACCTTGAGTTTTTTTTTTTAATTTTATTTATTTGCTACAATGGATGAATGAAGATCTCAGAGCGCCATTTATCTATATAAATATTCGATGAAGATTCTAAAGTTGCAAAGGGAATCAGTCCCTCACACTAATATTCCCTCAGTGTCAAACCACGACACTGGCTAATTTTTAATATTATATCAGTTGGATTCCAACGCGCCAAACTACCTAAATAAATATTTTTTTTATAAAAATGCGGAGGTAATAGATCTCTTCCTCTTATATACCTCCTGACAAGTGTAATAAAGAATTCTCTGAATTATATCCGATCCGAGTACTAACTTAGCATAGTCGCGGTTAACTTACATTATCAAAATAATATGCATATGCAAGTTTGTTAAACGCGATATATTTATTGATTTTCTATATATTAATTTAGAAAAGGTCAGTTCATAGAAATATCTGCTACCAAAAATTTACATTATTTCTCTAGCTTTTTAAGCATAGTTTGAGATAATCAAATTTATTTAATTGATCGCATAACTATATTAGATATTAATTTTAGTGTAGTTCGCTTAGAGATTGATTAATATCAATTCTGTTCTAACGTCGTTGATCAAAATGTCAATTGAATAGAATCAATAAAGCCCTTCTAATGATCCTCAAAAACTGTCGGAGGTACTTCAATTTTATTGTAATCTTCGAGGGGGTTTATCGGTAAAGTTTTAGATAAATTGTAAGCGTCTCAATGCCTTTTTAAGGCATTGAGACGCTTACATATATCAGCAAAGAAGGCGAGACGCCACAACCTCTCTGGGATTCGATATTTCTGGGACTGGTTTAAATTTCTCATGGTTAAAAAAATCGCTTTAATATATTTTCACGACTCAATCACGGCACTTTCGAAAATCTATAGAGGGCTGATACTGGCTTGCGGGCCGTAGTTTGATACCCACTGATCTAGGGGTGTCCAAATCGGATATATTAATTAATTATTAATTGATTATTTTTTTCTAAAATCGTTTTGTTCACGAATATTGCACAATTTACCGAGACGTATCGTAAAAAAATATTGTATAGGATTTTCATACACCTTGACGATCAAAACGAGTTGTCGTAAGCTAAATAATTATAAATATCAGACTCACCGAATCCAGTTCTCCCAGCTAGGCTTTATTCCTACCTTTGCGTCGTTATGAGCTCTCTTCTACTGGCAATATTCTGTAGAAATAATTTATACGTTGACTTGGAATACGATTCGTTATTTAACTGTCAGACATACCTCTGCATGTAGTCGCCAAGAGCTGTTCACTCCAAGAAGTCCATCACCATCCATATGCACTTCACGATAACCACAGACCACATTCACTCACTGAACCGAAAAACGCCAATAAAATTTTATTTACAAATAAATGAATAATAAAATTTTAAACTTTTTTTCATTTTCCGTTAAATTACTATTCGTTTATTCTGTGTATATAATACCTGTATAAATATATTAATGGATTTCATTAATTATATAATAATAACATGCTAAATAATATTGCTAAAATTTTACTGTTATTAATTGAAAAAATATTTTTCGCCTTGTTCTTGATTAAATATCATTTTTATTCATTTTTCCGTGGACAGCTTCAGTTTGCTGTGATTGAATAAAAGATGAATAATTTAAATTTTCACAATAACGCGTAGTAATATTACGCAGAAACGTTAAAAAACAAAAAATATTTTCTCGCGAAATTATTTGGCGCCCATATAAAATATATATAAAATTTGATTATCAAGTCACGCACCCCTGCTAATGCTCGCGTGTTGGCAACTCTATAATGTGATTATGTTTTCATACAACAATTATTAAATTAAACATCCCGTGGATAAATCAAATTACGCATTTCGACGCACGACAAGTTGTTTGTCGCGGATTCGCTATGCGTCGTCGGCACGCGACCTGCCACAATGGCCGACGACGCAGACACGGGGCGTCGGATCGCGACCGATGTGTAATCAATCAAAACGTGTTCAAACACATTTCGTGATGACTCCAATTTTTTTCAGCAGCCGAAATTTGTCGCATCGGAAAATTGCGGCGCGAATTTTCCCATAATTTCAAATGACCCGCCGACAGTTAATTAACCGCAACGAAAAATAATTAAAACGGATTACGGTCGCGAATTTTAACGAACAACGAATGCGGTGACGGTGTAATTAAATTAAAAGTATTTCTACAGGGTGTGCCGGAATTATTATTAATATATTCACTACTAACACTCAAGGACCCGGTCCCGCGTTAGTGCGGAAATTTTCTAAAACGGTAAACACCCGCTCCCGCACTAACGCGGGTTCACACGAAACGTG